>CATOZL010000003.1:352500-377500 GCA_954870865.1 Wickerhamiella slavikovae
CAGACGGGTTTCTCCCAATTCCTCGGGACTCAACAGTAGCGTCTGCCCGCCGCGTGCAGCAGACCATCCACTCTGTCCTCCCCCCACCAGGCCTCATAACGACCTCAGGAACACAGCCCAACCCGGACGTTGCACCCAGCCCTCCCCAGGCCACCACATCGACATGTCTTGTTGATCACGTGTCCCGGGCGACAGGGACTGCTGAAAGACCCGGGCTTCGGCCCCATCCTCAGCAGCCCCACGAGGCCCCCCGACGAGATTGGCAACATGTCTATCTTGTCCCACGGGAGCCGAGAGCTCACTCTTTGAAACGTACGATTGGGAAACTCCTGGGGCCTCGCAGGGCCGCGGTAAAACGACTGATCCCAGCCCGCCTCCCCGAACCCGACTACCCGACGGCTACGTCCCGCTCCTGCCTCTCGGCACTCATACAGACGACACAGCTGCCTCGTATCAGGGCCAGGCTGGCAGCCGCTCAGATCAGCATCCAGCCATTCACACCCCCCCGGGAACAGGGGCAAGGTGACTCCCGACTCCAAGCCGAGGCTACAGAGGCGGCGACCTCACCTTCCACCTGTCTCCCCGTGATCAACCGCCCGGAACCTCCGTTACCCGTGTGCACTGAAGATGTCGAGATCCCGGATCTCTCCTGGACCCTCGTACGCCTTCAGCCACGTGTCACCCTTGAGACGGATATCAAGCCACGCATTCGAACACTTTTGGGTTCGCAGGGCTGCAATATTCGGAGTATCCGCCGCCGGCGCAAGCACCACGCCTCCAAGTCACAGTTAATTGGGTCAGATAAGTTTGACTATCATGCGATAGTTAAGACAGATCTCTTACCGCATATTACTAAGCTGCTTGCGGCTGGTCAGATCACGGTGCATCGTCCCGACTCTCAACGGTTTATCTCCAGACGAGCGACATCTTCGAACTCCTCCAAACATCGCGCCCGCCTTAATATCTTCTCATGGAACATTAATGGGATAGCGAGCAAACGCCCGTCCATCCGAGCTTTCTGCGCTATGGAAAAGGTTGGTGTTCTAGCTTTGCAAGAGACAAATCGAATCGAGACCATGTACAGCCTCCACATCCAGGATTACCAATGTTTCGAATCCCCAGCTGTAGAGGGAAGCGGCGCTCGCGGATTGGCAACTCTCATACATCTTAGCCTTGGCGCTCAAATGATCGGCCCGCCTCATTCTAATGTCGTGGCGGTCCGCATCCCCAACTGCCATGGCGTGAAAGTTATCGTCCTGAACGTCTACATCCCCTGCGCAGGGCCAAGCCGAGCAATTGCTCGGCGGGAGGTCAAGATAATTCTCAATGACCTCCGCTTCTCCAACCCTGACTACACATTCGTTCTGCTTGGTGATCTGAACACCACCCCCGGACCGGCGACGCGATGGCTAACTTCTCTCCACCTCTCACCCAACAAGTGGGCTGGCTCCAATTTGACCAGACGGTCAAATCTCCAGGAAATCGAAGGCCGTTACACCGCCCTAGACTACCTGGCGATTTCCGGCCCACAGAGTGACGCGCTCCTTGGCTCAAGCAGGGTGCGCCGCTGCTGGCGGGAAAGTGACCACTTTCCTGTCCGCGCCAGAATACGCCCATCTGCCCCAGCCGATCCAATACCAATCGCACGCCCCCTGCATGTGCGTAAAGTTACTACACTCCAACAATCCTGTATCACTAAACACATCCCTTGGGCTGTGCTCGCTGATCTTGACCTCCCGGAACCCACCTTTACGACCACGCCGGAGGCTGCAGACTCAGGACTCCTGTCTCCCTCAGATGCCACCGCTAGGCTCCCATCTATCCCTAGCTCGGCCTCCTCCCTTTCCGACACCCCACCCCCATGCACTCTCCCAAAACACTGCTCCCCGTATCAGGATTTGGATAGAGCTGCTAAGGCCTTCGTGCAGGAAAGCAGAGCAGTCACCTCCTCTGTCTTTGGTACTTCGCGTCCAGCGCAACCCCTGGTCCTGAATAAGAGCAATACCGCGACCGCACGGCTTCTTCGTAAAAAGCACCTCGCGATGAAAACATTCAACGCCCTCCCAAGTGCAGAAAAGGCCCAACAACGTATGACACTGCTTGCAATCAGTAAGGCCTGTGACAAGGCCATCCGCTCGGCAGGCCGCCAGGCTTGGCTAGCTTGGCTCCAATCACAGCTCTTAGCGGCTCACGCTGGAAACACGAAATCTCAATGGCGACTAATCGATCGCGTCCTCCATAGAGGCAAACCCCCACAGGCGGCTACCCCTATGAGCACCACTAATGGCGACATGGTCATCTCACCTCCTGACCTGGCCAAAGTATGGCACGATCACTACCAGCCACTCTTCGCAGACGCAACCGGCCATTCCAAAGACGCCAGTTTTTGGTCTAATCCCGAGGCCACCGCGCCGGCTCACAACCTGGACGATATTAATGGTCCAATCTCCCTCGACGAAGTCAGGGCAGCTCTCCACCGTGTTAAGAACGGCAAAGCCCCTGGCGATGACACTCTTACATATGAATTCTTGAAAGCCGCTCTCGACGACGACAACCCCGCGATGCTACACATCATACACCGCATCACCGAGACAATGTGGATCACGGGATATGTCCCGGAAGTCTGGCAGTCCGCCACCCTGGTGAATATCGCCAAGAAGGGGGACCTGTCCGACCCGGGGAACTACCGTGGTATCAGTCTGATATGCAACATGGTTAAAATCCTGTGTCTCATCGTCAACCGACGCATGTACGATGCTGTAGAGAAGCACCACATTCTGGCAAAGGAACAAGCGGGATTCCGCCAGAGGGAGGAATGCGTAGCTCAGGCCTTCGCTCTCCGTGAGATCACCCTCCGTCGCATCCGCGCATTTGAACCCACCTATCTTGCTTTCATTGACTTCCAGAAAGCATACGATATGGTCCCACACGAGGGCCTATTCCATAAGCTTGACCAGCTCGGGTTTTCTGGTACTACCATGCGCTTCCTTCGCGGCCTGTACTCAAACTCCACAGTCCGGGTAAAGGTCAACGACTCCACGTTCACTGACCCCATTCCCGTTCTGAGGGGCCTACGTCAAGGCTGCCCTCTCTCCCCCTCCTCTTCAATCTCTTCATCAACGACCTCCCGGCGGCAATCAATGCAGCAGCCGACCTCGCTTATATCCCCAGCTCCGAAACTCAGATTAGCTCTCTCCTCTTTGCGGACGACGTGGTCCTCATCGCGGCGGACCCTGAATCCTTGCAACACAAGCTATCTGCAGTGGCAACGTGGACAAGTAGCAACGAGATGACCATCGGCATCACAAAGTGCGGTGTTCTGGCCACCGGCCTTAGCCCACCACTAACGACGCCGGTGCTTCTCGGACGCGAAGAGGTTCCTATCGTTGAGAAATACACTTACCTTGGCCTGCAATTCGATCAGCAAGTCACCACCCACTCAATCACCAGGGCCAGACTAACGATCGCTAAAGCAACGTGGGCCAAACTCAAACCCCTGGCACGAGATGCGTCCGTACCTGTCATTACTCGCCAACTTCTCGCCCGCAATATCGCCCTACCGATCCTCCTTTACGGAGCTGAACTCTTCCCACACGATATGACCCGGCTCCAGCCCCTACAAGCAGAAGTTAACCGATGGATGCGTGACCTTCTCCGCCTTGGCTTGTGCAAAGGTAATCCGCTGTCCATGTCCTACGAATTGGATCTCCCTATTCTTAGCATGGCAGTCCGTGCCTACCAACACAGAGCTACGCTCAAGTTCCCTACGCTACAAACCTACGCAGCGGACCTTATGGACCGCCCCTTTGTCGGCTACCGTGACCCCACTACGAGCCGGGCAGACCACATCGCCTTCACCGACTCTACTTCCTCGTTACTCCAGCGCAATACACAGCATCTGAAGCGACAATACCCGGAATTAGTCTCCGATGAACTCCGCCCTGTCAAAGCCCGTAGTCTTTCACACGCCAGGCTAGCGACCTTGAGCACACAACCTTCTACTCCTCACACTTTCAAAAACTACGTGCGTGACCGATGCCAACCCGAGCGCCCCGACAGCCAGTATTACTTACCTGCAATGCTGAGCCGCCCAAGCGATGCGGCGGCCATCCACCACTTTACGCGAGCACGTCTAGACACCTTCTACACCGGTGCCTCCTACACCTTTTTGAACCTGGATCCGAGACACAAGACACACTGTCACCTGTGCGACGCCCCAGGATGTGAAACTCTACTGCATATGTTCTTCGAGTGCCCAGCACGAGAGGAACTCCGGCAGTCCACCGGCCTCTCCACCCTCGTAGCTTCCCAGCCACGAGAGCCTTCCACCACCGAGATGGAATGGCAAAAATCTACTCTTAATTTCCTGCTAGGTTCGCAGGTTGAACGCGCGTCGCAAAATGATTCGCATACCCACTTTGTGAGGGTGATCATTGTCGGACGGTTCCTTAAGCGGTGCCACCGGCGATGTCGCCCTCCGGAGCGGTTAGATGCAGGATCATAACAGCATTACCCCATCAGGCGCACTGCTGGGTTGATCCTGCATCTGCAGCTCATCCCGGGAAGAGCCGTCAATGCTGCGGCGACGGCCTCCCAGTCCCAATATGTGCGGCTGACCCAATTGAACCACACTGGTCTAAACCCGAAGTAAGTCAGGGCTCGGCTCCCTCAATGGAGGATAAGAATCGAATGCCACGAGTCTCCTGTGAGGTTTTTCCGAAGGGCGCACCCTTTTTCCTTATAGATAGAATAGTGTCATAATATAACGAACGCATCTAAAAAAAAAAAAAAAAAAAAACATGTGGTCTACAGGATACGTACCATCAGTCTGGCAGACTGCTACCATCATTAATATACCGAAAACCGGTGATCTCTCTCAACCCGGTAACTACCGAGGTATCAGTCTCATCAGTACTATGGTAAAACTCCTATGCACCATTGTCCACAATCGCCTCTATCAAGCAGTTACAGAGGCGAGACTACTAGTCAACGAACAGGCTGGTTTCCGCAAACGGGAAGAATGCGTTGCGCAAGCCTCTGTTCTACAGGAGACAATCTACCGGAAGGTGGTCGCTGAAGAGCCCCTCTACGTGGCCTTCATTGACTTCAAGAAGGCGTACGATATGGTCCCGCACGAGGGATTGTTTCACAAGTTAGCTAACATGGGTATTCGAGGCAGTAGTCTCGAGTTTCTCCGTGGCCTCTATGCCAACTCACGTGTGAGAATTGACATTGGAGGTGGCTTTCTTTCGGAACCAATCCAAGTCGAACGTGGACTTCGTCAAGGTTGCCCCCTCTCTCCACTGCTATTCAACTTGTTCATCAATGACTTGGCTCGGATTGTCGATGCTGCGGCTCCGCGAGTCACCGTTACCGGAAGTGATCTTGCGTATAGCACGCTCATGTTCGCTGACGACGTGTGCCTTGTAGCCGATTCTGAAGAGAACTTGCGACTTAAACTTGATGCGGTTAGTGCCTGGGCACAACGCAACGAGATGGAAGTTGGTATCCACAAGTGTGGGGTCATGCAAACTGCAGCGACTCCCGCACCTAGGACGCCGTTTGTTCTCTGCGCCGAAGTTATCCCCAACGTGAAGGAGTATGTCTATCTGGGCATCCTTATCACTGCGGCTGCGGAGGCACCCAAGTTGAAACAACTTTTCCTGGAACACCGTTTGTCGAAAGCCAGGGCAGCCTGGTATAGTCTACGCCCAGTTGCCCGGGATATTAGTATCCCACTCTATGCACGAACTGCACTTCTCCGCAACGTCCTCATCCCTATCCTGACGTATGGTGCAGAACTCATGCCCCACGCTGAAACCTCTTTACAACCACTGCAGACCTTTTTGGACGAGTGTATGAGAGAGGTTCTGCGCACGGCTTCCAACAAAGGTAATCCCCGTTCTATGGCTCTGGAGCTGAATCTACCCCGTATAGCTGCGGTGGTACGCAGCGCCCAGTTCCGGGCCAAGAACAAGTGGCCGACTCTCTCAACTCACATCGCCCAGCTCTCCAATCCCCCGAAACTCAGTAGGGTGGATCCGGCGACGGGTTTACAGAAGAAGACCGCTTTTTCCCACTCCAACGCGGTAACGCTCGCACGAAATGATAAATTCCTACGCCGACAATACCCCGAAGTCATCCCCGAGGCTGGACACTCGGTCTCAGCTCGCAATCTCTCTCGACGGATGCTCATTCGGAAAGCAGACAAGGTGGGCACGCGTGGTACACTGCGCAAATATGTGCATGAACGCATGCCCCGCCCCAACGCTCCTGGCACTTCCTACCTCAAAGCTGGCCTCGCTGAAGCGCGGTTGGCCGCCGATCTACATCATTTCACCCGTTGCCGCCTTGGTTTGGTAGTTACTGGTTCCATTTATTGCAAATGGCTGCCGGTAGCTGCACGTCACAGGACTCACTGTCATCTCTGCGATGCGGAAGGCACAGAAACCCTCTCTCACATGCTCTTCACGTGCTCGGCACGCGACCGAGACAGGTCTGAGAGCGGTCTGACACAGATCATCCATACTCTCTACCCCCAGGGGCCCGATGGAGCCACCGTGACGTGGCAAGAACAAACTCTCTTACACTTGTTAGATTCGCAAGTGCCAAGCCTGGACACACGTCCTGGGCAGACCCTCATACGGCAGGCATCACTAGGCCGCTTCCTTAGGAAGGGAGCTTGGCGGTGTCGTCCGGCAGAGTTGATCGGAGTAGACCGGGCTAGCCCCTGGATTACACCCGTAACCCCCGCGATAGCCTAGCCTACCCGGTCGCTCTGACAGCGCCCGGGTTACGGTTGGGGCGCTGTCGTCCCTTAACTACTTGAGGTCTGGTAGTTGCAACTGTGCTCAGGATCGGATGGATTTGAACGGAAGGGATAGAGCAGGTTGTCGACAACAGAGGTACCAGATTCTTGGGGCGGACAGAACGGCGGAGTGGATTAACACTGAATCATCAGGTCTAAGTCACAAGTGTGCAGACAAGACTTTCGAACTGGGAACCGATTCCCCGAAGCAAGAGTGAAATGGTTATCGGGTCTATAAACTATTGTATCTCCTTATAGAATATAGTTACCACTTCAACATAAAAAAAAAAAAAAAAAAAAAATCCGTTCCTGAGCAATGTTGTGCTACCGAAACTGGGATAGTAAAGGGAAGACTGCGCCCAACCATAACTTGGGTGCTGTTAGACCCGACTGTCCTATAGATGTGAGGGTCGAAAGCATATCACGTGACTACGACACTTAGTGAATTTTACTTATATTTCCAACTTTTTTAGCCGACGAAATTTCCTGGAAACTATGCCCTGGAAACAGCCGAAAAGACCTCATGTGGAAATCCATTTTCGGTCAGATTTTTTTGAGTAGAGCTGCCTTGCGAATGCCGAATTTAGTCCTGAATCCATGGTTTTCACATAACTTGGAAAAACCTGGAAGGATCGCCTGCAATTTGAAATCCCTGTTGAATTGAGACGGTAAAACACCCAAAACTGGCTCACAACGATGGCTAAATTCCCAATCAATAAAAAGTCAAATGACTTTTTGCTGGAGGTAGGAGGAAAACTTATGCACTGGAACCCCTTCGTGATAATGGTCTAGACCAGTTTCTGTACGAGCATTTTCTTTGTTCGGAATCTCGGTGCCAGTATCAACCTCAAAGCCCTCAAGACGATTTCATGACCAGAAAACTTTTAAAAGGGGAACGATCACCAATAAAGTTACCAGACGTGGAGAGAATTCCCAATATCATTCCCCAAATGCGCAAAGCAAAACCATCGGCAGTAATATGCAATCTCCAATGCCTGCCTGCTGGATGGAAGAGAGGTCATGGTTGTTATGAGCTCTGATCATAAAAATAAGGAGACTTTGAGGGTGCGCCTCCAACAACGAGAAAAAAACCTAGCGCTTATGATCATTCTCTGCACCGAGAGCAGAATATTCGGAAGCCAACAGGACTGGCAGTTGAGCTGAGAACTCTTCCTGATTACCCACTGAATCGAGAGGGCATGGCGATCACGTCTGACGTGCCCTGTCATCTCTGTGGTGCATTGGGTTTTGAAACATTTAGCGGACATGTCATTTCAATGCACTGAGCGTCAAACCCTTCGGGAATCGACAGGGCAAGCATTCCTGCTGTACAAATCCCCTCAGGAACTCTCGGAAACGAGAGTGGCCTGGGAAACACGCCTGCTTAATACCCTGCTAACTTCACAGAAAGAAAGCTTGTCTTCGGCCGAGCAAGCGCGGTTCATAGGAATGATCATCTTCGCGCGGGCCCTCAAACAGAAAGCTTGGAGATGCGTTCCAGTAAAACCTGCCAGAGCCCCCCCAATTGTCAGCATACCCAGCAACAGCGCTGCAATGGTGGCATAAGGGAAGCACTGGTGACTCTGGAAAGCTCCCTCTGATATCCCAGAGGAGCAAAACATTGTGTGGTTGGCTCAAGAACGAACTGGCCCGGACCCATAAGGGGTTTGGCCCCGCGAAGAACAAGAGTTCCGAGGCCTAATAGAAGTAACAAGATGTGCAGTCAGATAGTGATGAGCATCAAAGCATCAAAGCAACTTTTCGTCAACGAAGCCCCACCTGAACTTTTAATCTTCCGTCACTACGGCAAATTAATCTTCCAAGGTCAGCATCGCCTTGCCAGACGCTCACTTGGCGGCAGTTTAGGCACCAACTCAAAGCGCTGTATTTGCTCGTTTTCTTTGCGAGTAGTAGTGTCAGGAAACTAAGATCTCGACAGCTCATTGGGACTAACTGTCAAAAAGTCACGTGAGATTTTAAAGGCATAGCAAAAAACTGCAGCACCTTCTGTTCTCGTATGGTCTCCCACTACAATACTTGGTAAGGCTCTCACATGGTTAAATATGACTGATCGGACGGGAAGTCTTGCTTTCATGTAGATATGGCCGCAGCCGGTAATATTAAACGTTAAGCTTATAGATGAGAGCAACGAGTTTACATCGTTTTGTCTCATTGGAGACTCAATGAAATGAGTTGGTGTACTCGAAAGTATCTTGATGAGGGCTGATCCAAATCTTTGACTTCTATTTAGCTAGTAGGGGAGAAGTGTCTGCAGCCCGAGCTCTACTCTTACTAATTTGCATCCGATTAGATAACATATGCGTTAATCACTGTAGCTGCATTTGCGGCAGGCGGTTCGCGTCAGAAACTCAATTTATCAGGCTGTTGTCTGAAACAGGTCTCCCTCATGGAGGCTATTCCCAGCAGTCACCCTGAGGTGCTGCACCAAAGGGCGTACATTTTGAGAATTGAGCTTGAAAACTTCATGTCACATCGCAAATTCCAATTGGACCTGGGCCCTGATCTAAATATTATTGTTGGCAAAAACGGGAGTGGCAAATCAGCCATTCTTACTGCTCTGACAGTAGGATTGGGCGGCTCTACTGCTCAAACCAACAGAGGTTCCGGATTATCGGAGTTGGTAAAGCATGGGACTGGGGCAGCGTACATCACTATCACTGTTTACAACCCTCCAAACAATTTCAAATTCAGAATGTACGGCTCTAGGATCGTCATTGTCAAGCGAATTTCTGCGGGTAAAGGCAGCTCGCTACAGTTGAAAGATGAAAATCTAAAAACCTTGTCCACAAAGGCAAGCGATCTCAAGGATATTAGTCTCAATCTTGGCTTTTTCCAGACAATGTCTTGGCTATTTTGAATCAGGAGGCCGCCAAAGCGTTTTTGACTAGCAGCTCGCAAAAGGTCAAATACAAGAATTTCATGGACGCGATGAGACTCTCTTCCATCTACAGTGCTATAGAGAATACTCAGGCCAAGCTTGTATCCATTGAAGAGAGAATATCATCGCTCGAATGCGACATCCGGCGTAACGAGGAAAGACGTAAGGTAGAGGAACGATGGCTCGCCCGCACACGTACCGCGCAGAATAGTGCCGCTCAAATTGAGAGAAACAAGGGTCTCATAGCGTGGATAGATGTCGAAGAGGCCGAAAGTTCTTTAGAAGCAGCTATGTTGGGTCGCACCAACCTAGAGAGCCAGCTACATCTCCTTCAGAACGAGCTCGGGGTGATAGAAACCCAGCTCGAGTCTGACCCAGAAGATCTTGCTCATTTTGACCAAATATACAATGAATTGTTACAGCGAAAAGAGGCTGTGAATACCAGATTGGCAGAATATGATGCCAGAGCTCAACAGGAATCACTGGAAGTCAGAAATACTGAGCATAAAATCGCAGAGGTTGAGCAAAGACTGCAAGTTGCGAATGAGGCCTACAACCAACTGGGGAATCAGATGACCTCCGAGGATGTTGAACGAAGACGCATCGAGCTTACTAGTACTGAATTTCAGCTTCAGACAAAGCGCGATGAAGTCCAGCAGGAGATTGCCCAGCAAGAGCAGGAGATTATTGAGATGTCAGAGCAGTTGAGAGAAGGAGAAGAAAGTGTAGCTGGACAGGAAGAAACCTACAGAGCTTTGCGTGATGATCTCGAGTTCAACACCAGGAAGCTGAACCAGCTAAGGGAGGGAACGCGTAGATATAACTCAGCCTCCGTTGCGGAGCGTCAACTGGGTAATTATGACCGCAGGTTGCAGCTGAGCGGCGTTTTGAAGGCTATTGACAATGAAAAGCGCTGGCGCCACAAGCCATATGGCCCTATCGGTCGCTACGTTAAAGTCAAAAATCGAAAGTTCGCGCTTACGCTTGAGACAATTCTCGACAAGACACTGAACACATTTTGGGTTCTCAATAAACATGATGAGCAGCTGCTGAGAGACATTTTGAGAAAGCTTGGATCTTCAGCCGCCATCCATAACAGGAGAAAGGACGATGATTTTGACCTCAGTAGAATTCAGCCTCCGTCTTCTCCTCGCTATTCTAGAGTGATGGATCTTCTCCATTTTGAGGATGAGTCCTTTGCCCGATTTCTTGTGGACACTGATAAGATCGAGGGCTTTGTCTGCTGCCAAGACCAAGCTACCACAAATGAGCTGACGCGTAATGGCCAGCGGATCAACAAGCTGATTAGCGCCTTCTATGATCGAGGAAATGGCATGATTACGCGTAGTGGAGGGCCACACAATAAAGCATCTGAAATTACCAATGTCAGAGCTGTTCGACAACGGCGTTTGACTGCTCTTGATGAAGACGCAGCAGGCGATGCTGTAGCTGATGCAGAGAGTGTTCGCCTGCTCGAAGAAGAAGATCAAAGACTCAGAACTGAGTTTCAAGTAATCGAAGGAGAATTCCATCAGGGAACAAATCAATTGAAAGCTTTAAAGCTTCAATATAGGGCCAAGAAGGATAGTCTGGATTCACTGAAAGCGAAACTTGCACAAGTCGAGCTTGGCTTGAGTAGGTGCGCTTCAGAGTTGACCGAGCTTTCTGTCTTTGACGAGAGTGCCTCTACTTCAAGAATGGAAAGTATTGAGGAGGAGAAGCGGACGCTCGATCGGCGGCTGAGGAATTTGGGCATCAAATTCGATGAACAAAAGCAGAAAGTGCAGGGATTAAAGGGCAAGCTACATGACTACAAGAACGAGCTCCGCAATATTGAAACTCAACAAAAGGATAACGAAACCCAGCGCCGCCAGTATCAGAACAATAGGCGAGACGCGGAACGCGAGAAATCTAGGATTGAAGCCCAAATCCGACATCTTAGTTCTCTTGTTGATGGAGCTAATGCAAAAGTCGCCAGTGCTCAGACACTAGTTGCCTCAAAGACAGAACTTGCACAAGAGTTGGTCTCCAATCGCCCTGAAACTGCAACTAGAGATACTCAAGCTGCGAAACTTGAGCTGGAAGAGCAGATATCAGCATTGAAAGCTGCACTTGAAGAGGCAGCTGACTCTATTCAGGACATTGGTCCTCGCGAACGGCTCCTGACTCTTCTCCAAGATAGCTTGAGAAAAAGCACAGATGACCTGAAGGATAAGAATGACACAAAGCAGCGGCTAATGCAAGACTTGGAGGAACGCCAGATCAATAATGAGCAAGCAAAGTCAGAAATTCGCGCCAAAATTCAAGAGGCATACAGTGAAGTTTTGTCCAAACGCGGATACAGCGGCTCGCTTGAGTTTGACGACGTGAAGAGGACTATGACTGTGCTGGCCAATCCCAGAAGGAATGGAGAAAACCGAGGGGCTGCTGGTTTGTCGGGAGGCGAGAAATCGTTCGCGCAACTAGGTCTGCTTCTGGCTATATGGAGGTGCATGTCTGTTAGTGTCGTGGCAATGGATGAATACGATGTCTTTATGGACAAAATCAACCGGCAACTGAGCCTCCAATCACTCATCGACACTATTCTCTCTAGCAACCTACAAGGCATATTCATTACTCCACAGGACTTGGAGGTAGGCGTTCTGGAGAGACATCAGGCAAATATCAGAGTACATAAGCTTGGTGACCCCACACGATGAATTTCGTATAATGCATAGGAGATAAATTATGAATCGTCTTCGCTATCTGAAACCAAGCCACCGGTTTGTGCGACTAGCTGCTTGTATTTCGACTTCTTTTCTGTAAGATCATCTAGTAGAACAATCAACTCATCCAATGCAGTTAGATCGTTTTGCATCCCTGTGAGTTTTGCTTGGAGTGCTGCAATTTCCTTGTCTTTCGAGTCGTCTTGGTCAGGTTTCTTGTGAGCGTCGAGCTTTTGCTTCACAAGTCGCAGCTCTTTTTCAAGAATACTGCAACGTAATGTAAGCTGTTGTTTCTCTGCTGTTGCAGCCTCCAAGTTATTCAGCGCCTGATCAAGCTCCTCATCCTCTTTATCCTTTTCGGCAATGAGGTGCGCTGTCTCTTCAAGCTTCTTGATGAGCTTGGCGTTAACCCGGTTTTGAGCGCTGTGGGCCTCACGTTCGTTTGTTAGCTCCACTTCCAAGGCTTGCAGCCGTTCGTGGAATTTCGTACGTGCTGTGAGCTGCGTCTCGAGCTCTTTGACTACTTTGGTCAATTCTGCTTTATGCTTCGCTGTCTCCTTAGCGGCGTCCTGTTGCTGTTTTGTAAGTGCCATCAGCTCGCGCGACATCTTATTGATTCCGTCTTCAGCCTTTTTGCGTGCTTCTTTTTCCTGGCCCAGCTCGCTCTGAAGTCTGACAAGCTCTGCTTTGGTCTTCTGAAGCTCCTCAGAATTTGATGCAGAGGAGATTGATGAAGACTGGGCCAATTCCTGTTGTTTTGCCAGTTCTACCTTAATGGCCTTATTTTCAGCACGTAACTTCACGTCTTCAGCTTCAAGCTCTCGAAGTTTGATACCCTCCTCGATTTTGACTTTTTCCAAAGCCTTGAGCTCCTGAAGTGTACTCTCATATTTCGTGCTTAATGCCTGCAAGCTTGTTTTGAGATCATTTTGCTCGGTATCACGATCATGTTTGTACTGTACAAGCTGTTGTTTGAGCTGGTCAGCGTCTGTCTTCACCTGGTCGTACATTTCCCAAGTAATTCTTGCACTTGGCTCAGAATCAGGGTCGTGGTCGATAGCTCTCTGAATACGATTGATATTTTCACTGACCAATGAAACAAAAGTCGGTTCAAGAAGAACCATCGGAAGCCCATTCTCGCCAATGGGTGCTCCAATAAGCGGCAGAGACTCAAAGTCTTTGAAGGCACGCATCTCTCTGAACATCTGAATGTGGAACATGTACTGGTCCTTGCCAATACTGTTGCGTAGTTGCTGATACATTTCCTTACGAGGAACTGGCGAGCTATCTCTGCTGAAATCACATGCCACACCCAACAAAATAGTCGCTAAAGAACCGGCAGTCGCACTGGCGGAACCCCACTGGTTGCTCGAGATGTAGTTTAGCAGAGCATTGATCACTAGTCTGTCCGCCAAAAAGTCATCTACAGCTGCGAAGTCGTCATAAAGCCACACAATCAGCAACATTAGGTAGCTTATAGGTGCAATTGTCTCCCTTGAGGGCAAACTTGCTACTAGTTGAGCTGATACGGCGTGTACGATGGATATGACGTCCTGTCCCAGTTCTGCATCACCGATCTGCAGTTTTCGTAGATCATCCTTGACCTCGTGCGCAGAAAAGAGATTGGAAAGAATCGCGCACGCAAACCAGAGCTTATAAGGGTTGGAGAGGCCCTGTTCATCGAATTCCACGATAGTATCGATTAGATTAGGATTTGACTCTGATTTTTCCTCCTGCTCGTGCAATGCTACCTGAGTCTTGATAAACGCGGTCTTCAACTCCAGGTTGTTGTCAAACACTGAGCATAGTAAAGTATAGGAAGCCACACGGAGGTCGAAACATTGAACGCTCGCAGGCACCAGAGCCCAGTTGAGCAGAACTTGAAGAACAGGCAAAACCAAGGGTTGCTTCTGGATTTTCATGCTTATACTCATATCGTAGTACGGCACATCAATCTGTGTCAATTCTGTTTGCTGTTCTGTGTTGTTGTGCACCATTGAAGCAGTTGCGAGCAGCGCGCTCGTGCGTAGATGTAATGGTGTTAGCGGTGCGAATGCGAGTCTCAATGCTAGCAGCATAACTTTGCCGAGTGCAAAAGCATTCTGGTTGGGTAGCGTTCGGTCAGCTCCAGGGAACATGAACAGTCGCGCAATGTGTAGGGTGGACTGCAAATTGGTAATTGCCTGTTCGGACCATTGGCTCATATCTTCATCACTGACTTCCAACAAGTTGGCATATCTGGCAATACACTGGGTTTCCACGAACAGCCTTTGATTCGAGACGTTGTACGTGAGCAAATTTGTAAGTAACTCGAGACAATTTTCAACAGAAGCACCACCATAAACTACACCGCCGTTCTGGTCACAGATATCAAAAACCGCATCAAAAGCGCCCTCAAAGGCGACTAGTTTTTGTAAATCGGGACTAGTATCAGTAAGGCAAATCAGAAGAAGAACAGCCTCTTCCGCCAGCATGTCGTTGTCTGATCTGAGAGCTGAAACCAGAGTAGAGACTCCAGTTGAAATTGCGAGCATTGCTTGCCTGGCACGTTCAGGTCTAAAACTGAAGATCGCGGACAGTAATTGCAGTGCGTACAATGATGTGAAAGTGTCTGTGGACGTGACAAACTCCACCAAGTTTGGCATGGCGCTTTCGCTCTGGATGAACTCATCCGTCAGCCATAACGAGATGTCATCAATCTGAGCATGTGCCTGAACAGCCTCAGCTTGTGTCTGTGGTCCGGTGTTCTGCTTTGCACGCGCGAGTGCTAATGGTGACATGTACCACTTGTTTTTCCGGCGAGTTCTTCTTGCCTGTTCAGCATGATCGACTTCCAATGTTGAGGACTTAATAAATAGGATAATCAGGGTCTCTAACAGCGCTCTGCGCGTATCTCTGTCTTCTTTATCAGTTTCCAGCGAGCTAATTAGCCCCCGTAATGCCACTGATGCAACCAGCTCACGGTTTGTGTGCGATAATGCCTTCAAGGAAAGCGCTGCTGCTCTGCGATCCTCAAGCATTGTGGAGTGGTCAAGCCTATCAGCGATTGTAAGAATGGTTGCTTCCGCATTTTGCGGTTTAGGCTGCGACAATACATTTAGCATTGTGCCCTATTAATGTTGACTTAATTGAACAATAATATTATCGCCAGAGTGGAGAGGTCCCAAGAATAGGGTACGGATACTTAGATACCAGACTAGGGGCTGAGACCAAGACCAAGTCAAGGCCAAGAACGCCATAGTAGATTGCAAACCAGGTCATGGCGCAATGCTCTCTAGATCAAGGCGAGTGCGAACGTTCAAGCTAGACTAAAACTATAAATATTGTAAACATGCTTAAGCGTAGAGCAGGGGCTCGTTCTCGGTTGTACGCTCTGCGCGAGGGTACTTGGCGATGATGTACCAGGCATGGATAAGACCAGGGATGTATCCAAGGAAGCAAAGTGCAAAATTGATCAAAACTGAGTTAGTGCTGTAACGGTGGGGCGGCGAGGCTGTTTGGCCACAGGTGATACTTACAATCAGCGGTACAGAAGCCGCGTCTGATGCCTACAGCCACAAAGGGCAGGAAAATAGAGAGGATAATAAGCAGAACATCGGTGACGGTACTGCGTTCGGACATTTTGCGTTGAAGGTAGGCTGAGAGCTTGGATAGGAGGAAGAAGGGGCGATGATGTTCCTTGATTATGCTTGGGGTTGTTGCGCAATGCAGCCCACTGCACAAGGCATGTGACACCAGCGCCACCACCACCAGTGAGCTTCGCCGCCACATCCAACTACGCAACACCAAGGGCGCGAATCAGTATCAGATTGATAGTTCAAGAATGGACTCCATCGCGCTAGGCCACCATGATGTGGTGTACTCCACGGCATATAACTTCTACGGCACTCGCATGGCAACATGCTCGGCTGACCACACGATAAGAGTTTTTGACAAGGTCAATGGAAAATGGGAATTCAGTGACGGATGGCAGGCTCACGATGCGGCCGTTGTTCAGGTCTCATGGGCAGGCCCCGAGTATGCGCAGGTGCTGGCATCTGCATCGCACGACTGTACGGCCAGAATATGGGAAGAAGATGGCAATATGGCTGTTGGATCAGGCAAAAGATGGCGCCCGCGATACACTATTTCTGACTTCAAGGGACCAGTCTACGATGTAGCCTTTTCACCATCGTATACCAGCCTAAAGCTTGGATGCATTGCTGCGGACGGAGTTTTACGCGTTTACGAAGCGGTCGATCCGAGTAGCGTGAGTTATTGGGCTGCAATTGCCGAGATTCCGCTTCTGTCACATCCCATTGCAAGACAGCTGCAGTCGAGTTTTGCGCTTGCATGGTGCCCTTCGCTGATAATGGAAGACTACCTGGTGGTATGTGTGCTCGAGGATGCTCTAGTGTATAAGCGAGACCCGCAGGGCGGATTTAAGCGGGTCACAGAGCTAACACCCCACAAGGGTCTGGTCAGAGATGTGTCGTGGGCACCATCAATGGGAAGGTCATTTCAGCTCATTGCAACAGCATGCAAGGATGGGTACATGCGAATCTTCAAGCTTACTGCCAAAGACAGGGACTCCAGTCCTGACCAGCTGGAGGATGTTTCGACAGCTACTGAGCTCGACCAAACCGAGGATAACGATGGCCATACGTCGGATGACTACTTCCACTCCGAGCTTCTACACCAAGAGGGTGATTTCGGCGGTGAGGTTTGGCGGGTAACTTGGAATGCCTGTGGAACTATTTTAGCGGCTACGGGATCCGATGGGCAGGTGCGGCTCTACAAATTGATGCCAGGAAATAGACTTCAGCGGGTAGCCGATCTCAGCGTCGAATCAGAGCCCTAACCCAATCATATACATTTTCTCGATAGATTTCAGGCCACCCAGTCGACCCCAAATTCCTCGACGATGATGGTCGATCCTGCAGGCGTATTAATGAATAGGGTAGGTAAGCATTCATGCACGACCTAAAGCCTTTCACCCACAATATTTACACTATGCGTGTGCTTATTGGAGTAGCAGACACCGGCCGTTTGCGAGAGCTAGGTTTCTCTAAACAGCTTGATACATCCATCAAGGGGTCTGAACCGCCCAAGGAGCGTGCGTTTGCACCCTATAGGGGTAATCCGCCTGTGCATCTTCTGGAGACCAGCCAAGGTATCATTGTGGCCCGCAAAAACGGTGATGTGGTCCTTGTCGATACCGCCTCGTTTGCGTTTCGTGCACGTATTGGATCGCCGCACCGCGGGATTGTTGGAATTTTGTACCGCTCCAACAGGTACCTTATAGTTGCAGACCGCAGTGGAAAGGGTACTGTTTTTGACCTCATGGCTTGTGAGCAGGAAATGGTGCCAGCGCTGGCGCATTTTGATGTGGGCTGGGCAGTGCTATCATCCTTCGTGGGCCACCCTACCGATCCCAGCATTTACGCATTCGCGGGCTTGGATATTCTGCCCCATGTCATCAGATTGGAGTGGACTAGCGATGCAGCCAGCTCTCAACCTGGTAGATGCAGTCTGTCGCAAGTATGGAAAGCACGACACCCCAAAAACGACCACCGCGGATTGCACGATCCCAACAAAGTGCTGGCACTGGCCTTCATCCCTGGTGGTATTGACTACAGGCTGGCAGCGACAACCCAGCACGGAAAGCTAAGGATCTACGATACCACACACGGCGGCAGGCCCGTCGCACAGCATCAAATCTCAAAATACCCTACGCGCGCGCTCGCTGCGTTCAGCGAAACCCAGCTGATCACAGCCGACACGCAGGCGCGGCAAAGCGTATGGACAATCAACCCGCTCAAACTGCATGCGCATTTCAAAAATGACGCAGGTGCAACCGAGCAGCTGAGCGTCAGAGGCCGCTACGTAGCTGCAGGCGGACTAGACAGAACACTGAGAGTGTACGAAGTCTCCAGCCGCAAGCCAGCTGGACGCATCTATGTTGGTGAGGAGATCACCTCTGTTTTGATACTTGAGGATGAGGATGAGGCGCAGGCCGCCGAAGAACAGCAAATCTGGGATGAGATTGGGTCGCTGGCGGCCCGCAAGCAAAAGAAATCGCGCGTCTCCCTCTCAGCTAGTGAAAGCGAGTATGCCACCCAGCTCAGCGACGAGGAAGAGGATGATGCAGTTAGTGAGGGTCCGGTTAGAAACGATTCCGATGATTCGGACTCAGCGTTTGAAGGGTTTGACGATATTGCTAGCTCGCCGCGAGCCGCAAGCCAGTGGGACAGCAGTGATTGAATTCCAAGATCCTCAACTTCTCTACAGAATAACTCTAATTTTGGCGCCTAGCTAATCGATCTTCGATTTGCACTCGCTCACGCAGTCTCGGGTCCCGTTGCATCATCGAGGCAAACCCTTCGATCTGCTCGTCTGTCCAGTCAAGCTGCTGCTTAAGAGACTGTCGCTGCTTTGTTTTGCGCGCTTGCCGACTAAACATATCCGGGTTGGATTTGAACAGCTCGTGCAGCTTTTCCTGGCGCTGGGCAACACGATGATCTGCCGCAGAAACATCGGCATTTCCCTCGCCGGGGAGTCGCACAACTGCATGCTCCAGTTCGCTGGCCTCAGGCTCATCGTCGGGTTCGTCCATATCGTCGTACATTGCTTGAACCAACTCCATTGTCTTTTTGGCCAAGTTTTCATCAAACTGTCGGTGCCCGCCGTGCGAATCGCGCCTCTGTTTCACAAATCTCTTCTTGACGGCCTGCTCCTGCTGATGCGTATCTATTAGTTTCGGATTATCGAGCAGTTTGCGCGAAATCTCCTCTAGCGAATCGCTCGATTCTAGCAGTTTTCGTGCTCTGGCTAACGACATTTGAGGGAACATTGTTATCAGCGCCTTTTGATCAGGAGTCACAGCGTACTTGTTTGCAGCAGCATAAAACGCCTTCCCTACCGGAGTTGCAGTCCGGACCTGTCGTTTCCACTCCGAATCAAACTGCTGAGCCATTGATGATGCCAAAACAACTGCCAGCCCTAAACACGAACGTTCTAGGGCTTGGTGCTCGAGTTGTGGAGTAGCGGCATCCAAGTCTAGGATAGTGTCATGTTGCGCGACTTGGCAAAGAAGCCGCTTGAGCTTTTGCGCAGACATTGGAGGTGCAGCATCCAGATAGCGTACAGTAGAACGTAAATTTTTTGGACCAAAGACCTGTACTACATCCCATAGTGTTTCCACAGCAGCATTTCTCACTAGTTTGAAATTGAAGACCGCATTGAATACCGCCTTTCTTAATTCGCCCGTGCAGTCGAGGGCATCGAGCTGGCCCTGAGCGCTTGCCCGAAGGAACCCAAGGCAGATGAGTTCTGAGTGCTTTGTCGAGCCAAACGATGAGACTTCGGCATTGACGATATCAGCAAGATCATCAAAGACTGCTTTGGTCTGGTTAGACTCCTCCAGCTGTCTGAGAATGGGCTCTGACGGGAATAATCCTCGAGCCATGTCTTGGATCTTGATTTCTTTCAGCCTATTTGGCTGGCCTCGTTGCTGATCAGTCATCAGATCAACTCGAGGATGTGGTGCAGACGCCTGCAGCAAGTGCCTATTTCCCCCACGTCTGTGAGATCTATCCATTGATTTAGACATTTTCTGACCAAATCTTGCTCACAAAGACTATTTGAAAATGTCGGATGCTGCAGGCTACAAGGGATTTGTGGCTGGTGTCGCCTCAGGAGTCACCAAACTCGCTGTAGGCCATCCATTTGACACCATCAAAGTGAGAATGCAAACGAATTCGAAGTTCACGGGTCCCTGGAACTGTTTGGTCGAAACTCTACGACTGGAGGGTCTGCGCGGACTTTACAAGGGTGCCTCACCCCCGTTGTTTGGCTGGATGGTACTGGACAGTGTGATGCTCGGCTCTCTGCACAATTACCGCCAATTGTTAAAGACAAACGTATGGCCTGAACACAAGGAGCTGCCCTTTTCCGGAAAAGTTGTTGCTGGTGTTATGGCAGGCTGGACGGTCAGCTTCATTGCTGCGCCGATTGAACATGTCAAGGCTTTGTTGCAGATCCAGTACAACGCCAAAAGCGCTACTTACAAGGGCCCGATTGACTGTGTCAAGCAGTTGATCCAGGCAAAGGGGCTGTTTGGCGGCCTCTACCACGGGCTATTTGCAACTATGCTATTTCGCACTAACTTTTGCTTCTGGTGGGGGTCTTACGATATCTTTACAAAGTATTTCGAGCGTAATACCTCGATGTCACCGCTGGCGGTGAATTTCTGGGCCGGAGGCCTCTCCGCCTCAGTGTTCTGGACAGCTGCCTACCCTTCAGACATTGTTAAGCAGCAGATCCTTGCTGATAGTGTTGTGAACCCCAAGTATCCCACCTGGTGGTCAGCCGCAAAGGCTGTTTACAGCAGAGGTGGAGCCAAGGCGTTTTTCAGAGGGTTTGCGCCGAGTATTTTACGCTCGTTTCCGGCGAATGCATCGGCTCTTGCCGCATTCGAGGCTGCAATCCGTGTACTGCATGCTGAAAAGGAAATTCCGCTAGCGTAGTTTCCGATTTTTGGCCATTATTTTTTATTGGTTTCCCAGGGCTTGGGGCGATGGTTTTCGTTATGTTCGGATGAAGCAGTAAGACCAAGAACGGTCGGCTCGATCTCAACGTACCCTGGGACTTCCTTACCTGTTTGTATAATCTCTAAAATCTCCTTCATCGTCAGCTGCGGAGGAACCGTCGGCTCGGGTATCATTCCCTGATTAGGAAACTGTTGTGACATCGCCACAATATGTTCAATCACTGATCCAGACGGGGTACAGAATAATACTACTCACAGTCCAGGGAGATGCCAACTTTGGCTTCAGCTCCTATCAAAAATTGACCTGGTTTCTATTCCTTGGCCCCTTTTGTTGCTCTCAGAAACTACCGTCGTGCTCTAGATGTGTGGTGTCTAGAATCCGGTTGTGGCGTTAGGAAGCGGAGTGTGGGGGCGGCTGCATGTGGGCTGCATGTGATAGATTCTGCACCTTAGCGGCTAAATAGTGACGCGTGCATCACTAGAAGATTAGAGGGCTACAGGAATATTATAACTTGACGTCAACCAACTGAACAATCTTTTTTTGTTATTCTCCTTAACAAGCCATGTCGAATGATAATGTAGCACACGCGCTTTCTGGCGCTGGCGGAGGCGCCCTTGCAATGACACTGACCTACCCCCTTGTCACGCTGAGTACTCGTGCTCAAACCGAGTCTCTTCGGGCACAGAAAGAGGATTCAGAGAAACAAGCGTCGATTATGGCCGCTGCACGTGAAATCGTTCGCCGCGAGGGTATCTCTGGGCTCTACTCCGGTCTCGATTCTGCTCTTTTTGGTATTGCCATCACCAACTTTATCTACTACTATTTCTATGAGAAGACAAAGTCGGTGTACCTCAAACGCACCCCCACACTGAGCACAGCCCAGTCTATGGCTGCAGGCGCGATTGCAGGCACTGCAACCTCTGTGCTATCAAACCCAATTTGGGTTGTGAACACTAGGATGACAGTGGCCAAGTCAAAACGGGGAACCTTGGGTACTATCAGCGATATTTACAAGCAGGGAGGTCTTAAACCTTTCTTTGCAGGTATCGGCCCTGCTCTTGTGCTGGTTGCGAACCCAGTGATGCAGTACACAGTGTTTGAGCAACTTAAAAACGTTGTGGAGAAGCGCCGCAAGCTTACCGCCATGGACGCGTTCTTTCTCGGCGCTTTCGGTAAGATTGTGTCGACTTCAGTCACGTACCCTTATATCACGCTCAAGTCGCGCATGCAGGTGAGCCAGGGAAGCCAGAGGAAGAGCCAGAATGTTGTGCAGGGCATCATGGAGATCATCAATGAGGAGGGTGTTGCTGGGCTATACAAGGGGCTTTTGGCCAAGGTTTTGCAGTCCGCAGTCACCTCAGCACTGCTATTTTACTTCAAGGAGCACCTGTTTGCTATTGCACTTTGGCTTCTAGGCCTTCGTCGTCGCCTTCAACTGCGGAGAGCTCTGCCGGTGAGCTTAAAGGCGTAGAGAACCACCTGACCAGCAGGCAGATTCCCCATACGTTTGTAAGGAAGAACGATATAGTTGATGTAAACAGTTGCGGAAAGAAAACTGATTCGCCAAGGAATTCGAGTTGATACGCATAGTTAAGCCAGGAGGCTTGAGTCAGAACCCAGAGCGCTGCGAATATGTACTTCACCTTGCCAGCCTGGCTCAAAGTGGGCATGCAAAACGGGAGAAGCACAATATACCACACAAAGTATTGAGAGGTGCACACCTTGTTGAATGTCACAAACGTGAATGTCTGCAAAAACATCGACTCCAGTGGCCTTTTCCTGCCGAAGACGAGGGGAAACACTACCAGACACAGCAGCAGCTGGGGCACAAAGGCCACGCGTTCCAGCCGAGGTGGCTGGTCTGGAAATGCTAGATTGAAGTAGAGCGCTGTTGAGAGGTAGCTAAAATTGTGTCGGTGGTCCATCCGTGTCAAATGATAGAGCCACGACTCGTCGATGTACTCTTGACCATAGACGTAATACATCCAGCCAGTAAATGCCAAAAAGGAGAAGATTGTTCCTGCTATGAATTTTAGGCGTTTGTAGCCTAATAGAGATGCCAAATTGAGCCTGGAGCTGCCGGCAGCCCAGTAAATCGTGGGTACATAGATCATGGGGTAAATTTTCAGATGAATAGCAAAGCCAGCAACTATACCTCCCCAAAGCATGCAATTGTTATTAACCAGCCAAATCATCGCAATCACCACTGCACCAAGGAATCCTTCGGAAGACCCCCGTGCGGATATGACGCAGACCATGGGGTTCAGCAGCCAGATAGATGCATACATAGAAGCTTCGCGTTTTGAGGCCCCTTTCTGCTGCAAAATGCCAATCATCAGCCACCCGGCAAGAATATCGCCTAGCATGAACAGAAATTTTCCAAAGGAAAACCACAGCTTGCCATAAGCAGTCGGCACTAATATCCAAGCAAGAAGTGGGGTGTACCGATACGTAGCACGTTCATATGGGCTAGATCCACCAGCAACATAGCTTGCTGCATCTGTGAAGACGTAATAGTCGATATCAGTGAACCGGGGGACCATATGTGCATCCTGGTAGAGACCCCAGAGAAAGAACGACACCCTCATGATCAGTGATAGCGCAGTGACCACAAGGGGGTTAAATACTATGTCTAGCACATTTTCCTTCTTTGGCACTGTTTGAGGTCTCATCGAACTGGCAGCAATGTGCAAAAATATCACCCCGTGCGCCCGTGATGCTTGAATCTGTATTGATTTGCGCGCTCAAAATGACACCGTACAATGAGGCTGGAGTTTGAGGCTGAAATATGAGGCTGAGTCTTGGGCGGAGGCGGCTGGGACAAGAGATTACTGAAATAATTAAATATGGGTTAGGCTAACTGGAAGTTAGAACCAGTGGGGAGTGTAAGCGAGTCAGGATCAGAGAGGTGTGAGAGCGAGAGAATCGGCGGGGTTTTGCGCAAGGACACTGCTGGATCTTCAATCGGTCTCTCAGGTAGCTCTCTTCGGCAAAACTCAAATTCTTCATGCGAGAATCGCTCCCACATTCGTTCAAACGCGTTGATATGAAATTGTGGAAGTTCAGCGAAGAGAACATCACTTGCAACATACTCTTTGGCTCGCGCTAGTGCTTGACACACTGCGTTACTCGAATCGGGATGAAATAGGCCCAGGGAGAACGAATAGATTGATGCTGCCTCCAAAATAAATCTGATCGTATCGTTTTCGGTCTGGAGCCCGCTTGCAATCGTTTCAAGAAGATGAGCAGAATCTTGTCTTGACAGCTTTTCCTTCAACAGCATGCGGCTAGTATAGTAAAAATCGACTAGTATGCTCCCACTGTCGCCCCAGTAGGTTTGCCCTAAAAAGTGGCCAAATTGACGAGGCATCACGCTCTTCTTCCATGCTGCAGCTGTTGAGCCATACACCGCTGTAAAAGCTGCGTACGCTTCTCGAACACCCGTGATATTACCCTTGATATCATTTGTAGCTGCCTGGTTTGCCGTAAATACGTCGTTGTGGGAGCCGCTGCCACCACCCGTGGCAGATGCGCCAGAGGCAGCTGCGAAACTGACAGCCGTAGATCCCACAATCATGCTGCTGGCGATCTGCCCCAAGGTCGCGGAGGATGCAGAAAAGTCTGTTTCAGCGCCATAGTCCATTGGACTGTTTTCATGAAGCGGCCAAGGATACCCTATCTCACCAACGGCTTTGCAATTTGATTTTTCTCTGGTGAGGGTATTAGCGACCATATTCATATCAGACGATGCAATTTTGCGCAACAACGCTTGAGCCCATGCCGCACAATTTTCGCTGGCTGCACGCTCGAGCTGCTGATGTGTTTGCGAGCCAGTATGTACATCACTTTTGGCTGGGTCAAGCGCCACGATGATTGCTCTATCCGCAGAGGAAACATGCGTGGAGCGAGCTTTGCCTCCTTCAGATCTGATGGAAGGGCTTATAACGAGCCTTTTATTCTTGATGTCAATCGCAAGGTCAAACCAGTCGGGATGGAGCATAAACGCAGCATTTGTTGTAGCTGCAATATACCCTTTACTGTTTTTCAACTCCTCAGC
>CATOZL010000003.1:387500-515000 GCA_954870865.1 Wickerhamiella slavikovae
GCCGCTGCTATAAATTTTCATGAGATAGGTGATAAAGAGGCAGATTCCAACAGAGTCCTGAAAGGTCAAGGTGACAGTGGCCATGGTATGCATGAGGCCTGCAGCGCTTGCCAACGTTGATACAGCTCTATAAGAACCAGTTGACATCATAACACTGACTTGAAAGATTGCGCTTAAGTACTGATTGGTATCAGCAGAAATCAGAGAAAACAAGTCTTAAGTACAAGTCAAAGCGCTGTGAGATTCGCTTGTGCAAGTGGAGTATGTGCATCCCAATTCCGAGCTTGCGATCTCGATTGTGTTTGTTTCAGCGCCATATCAAGATGTGCAGACATCATCGCGGTATTTGTTGTGCTCACTGACGTTCTCAAGACCTGACAACGACGAAGACGGAATGTATGTACATGTCAATGTTGTGAACGTATGGTATACAGGTTTGGTGTGTGATGATCTTGTGAGCATGCTCGTGGAAAATGAAGAGTTGACAATCACATTATTGACGTTGATCTAAGCAAGAGCTGCATCGTGGAGCACACATCCACCACTTCGCAGACATGCATGAGCGACAGGATACAGACTGCTGACTTCAGTGGCCAACCCGCCCGCACGCGAGTAGCTTCCAAATTAGCCAAAATCACGGAGACGAGCTACCTGGACAACAAAGACTCCAAAGTGATACTAGACAACAGGAATGAAAAAGGATGCACAGGTAGCTGCAGTAGCAGGGTTTAGGTAGTAGGATCTAGACAAAACCTAATCCATAGGTGCAGACCAGACTGAAAAGAAACCCGTCCCGGACACAGTACAAACTATTTGAGTCCTTACTTACTCAATGACGGTTATATCCTCCATGAAATTTTAGGATAAACATGGTTGTGCCGGGGCCTTGATGCAAGGATCCTTTTGAGAAGCATCAATCATAAGAGTAGCTCCAGCGTAGAATCGATGATCCTCAAACCAGTAGAGGGCAAAGGTGCATGACATAAGCAGATATACGGGCGTACATAATATATTTTTTCTGATATTGACTGAATTTTGACAGAAGGCTTAAAGATAGACAAATGGTGCTTAGATCAACACCAGGCGCAAATGTGCCTGTATACCAGGTTGCAGGAGCCAACTCTTCTCGGTCCCTTCCAGACTGGCTTATTAGGAAGCGGCGTCAGGCGTTGAAAAAAGATGGTGA
This sequence comes from Wickerhamiella slavikovae, assembly GCA_954870865.1. Lineage (NCBI taxonomy): Eukaryota > Fungi > Ascomycota > Dipodascomycetes > Dipodascales > Trichomonascaceae > Wickerhamiella > Wickerhamiella slavikovae. The sequence continues at coordinate 388,687 of CATOZL010000003.1, forward strand.
CTTTAATAGCCGGGTTGAGCTGATTCAAGACTTCGAGTTTGCTGAAGCCTCTAACAAAATCAAAGTGACGAGAGATGGGCAATTTGCGATGGCGACTGGAACTTACAAGCCTCAAATACATGTCTATGACTTTAACCAGCTATCTCTCAAGTTTGATAGACACACAGATGCGGAAAATGTGGACTTTGTGCTAATCTCAGACGACTGGACTAAGTCAATACACCTCCAAAATGATAGAAGCATAGAATTTCATGCCCAAGGTGGAATTCATACTCGGACTAGAATCCCAAAGTTTGGACGAGCGCTGGCCTACTGCAATCGCAACTGCGATCTGTTTGTGGCTGCAAGTGACCGTGAAATTTTCCGTTTGAACGTTGATCAGGGCAGATTTCTGGCTCCGCTTGAATCAGACTGCGCAAACATCAATTGCGTGGATTTGAGCTCCGCGCATGGCCTGTTGGCCGCTGGCGGTGACAGAAGCATGGTAGAGATGTGGGATACTCGCTCGCGACAGCGGGTGGGCATTTTAGAAGTCGGGTCGGCAGCCAATGATCCTGCTGAGATCACCGCAGTTAAGTTTAACAACGATGGCCTGCATGTCGCTGTTGGAAGCTCCGACGGTTATTCAAGGATCTACGATCTCCGATCATCTTCACCCATCATTACAAAGGATCAGGGCTATGGACTGCCTGTAAAAGCCATTGGGTTTTTAGAGACCTCGAACACTCCTAATATGATATTCACTGCTGACAAGAATATTGTCAAAATCTGGGATCGTGAGACCGGAAACCCCTACACTTCTCTTGAGCCCTCAGTCGAAATTAACGATGTTGCACATGTGCCGGATAGCGGCATGTTCTTTTTGGCCAACGAGGGAATGCCTATGCATACGTACTATGTCCCTAGCATTGGGCCTGCGCCCAAATGGTGCTCATTCTTGGATAGCATTACTGAGGAGCTCGAGGAAAAGACAGTCTCTTCTGTCTTTGATAACTTCAAGTTTGTTACTACAAAGCAACTCGAGCAGCTCGGATTGGGCCATATCGTGGGGACCGCTGCGGCAAAGCCTTATATGCATGGTTATTTCATTGACATGAAGCTTTACGAGGAGGCACGTCTCATTTCAGATCCGTACGCTTACAGAGAGCACCGTGAGCGTGAGATTAGACGCAAGATTGAGAAAGAAAGAGAGAGCCGTATCAGAGCTACTGGCGCAGTCGGCCCTACTGTCAATGTAAACAAGACGCTTCACAAAGAGTCCAAGGCCGAGATCGATGACCGTTTCAGCGCACTGTTTGACAACCCTGAGTTCGAAATTGACGAGCACAGTTATGAGTACAGGCTGCTCCATGGCGGCAAGACTGGAGCAAATGGCTCAGGGCAATCTAATGCAGCTCTCCGCACCACGCCCAGGAAGTTGACTGCAGCAGAAGAGGAGGACGAGGATGAAAATCATGCTTCTGAATCTGAATCTGATCAAGAGAACGCGAAACGCAAGCGCGAAAGGAAACCAAAGAATAGGCGACCAAGGCGCACACAGGAATTGGAGCACCGGGAGCCAACTGGCGGCAACAGAGTCCATGTTGAGGATAATTCTTTCAGCGACCGTCTGGCTAGCCAAAGTCACCGACCTGCCAGAACATTTGCCAAGTCATCGTTCCAGCCTCAGGAGAAGGAGATTAGCTTCGCACCTCGCAGATTCAAGCCCCAGGCCAGGAAACCAAGAGACGGCGACTTCGGGCGGACTAAGCCTCGGCATGCCAGTGATCGCCGGAGTGCCAGCAAAAACACATTTCGCAATACATAAAAAACGCAGTGCACTTCAGACATTGAGAGCTAGTATAACTATTTAAGCAATGCTATTGTTCAGCATCATTTGGACTCACACGACTACGAGAAACTTGCGCTTCAGCTCCTTTTTTTAGACATCAAAGATTGTTTCTGCTTGATGTTTGCGAGCCGCTCCGACAAGATAGGGTGGGTGAAAGTGTAGACCGAGTAGAGATAGTCAGCTGATACAGTTCCAAGGTTATCGTTGTTGATCTTGATGAGTGCTTCAGAGAGATCCTCACCTAAACCCATCTCAACAGCGAAATCGTCCGCCTCATATTCGAACTTGCGAGTCATTGCCGACATAAAGAACTGTACAACCGTAGCTAATGGTGTGGCAACTGAGAGGAAGATCATGAGACGAGCCATAAGGGGCTGATCGCCAGCAGCAAATCCAACAGATGTGTAAAGCGAATCGTTTTCAAGAAAGACTGCAAACAGAGTGAAGGCAGTTAGCACCAACCCGCCGATAACAACAAGGTTCTTCAGAATGTGGCTGTTATACCAGTGGCCCATCTCATGTGCAAGAACAGCAGTAATTTGCTTGACAGTACATTTGTCGATAAGTGTGTCGAACATGACGATCTGCTTGAACCATGGCAGACCAATGAAGTAGGCATTGGAGTGCGAGGATCTCGTAGAGCCGTCTTCCACATAAATTCTAGTGAGCGGGAAGTCAAGTTTCTTGGCAAGCCCATTGACGGCATCTCGCAGCTCTCCTTCTGCCAACGGTGTGTACTTGTTGAACAATGGTTGGATAATGGTGGGAGCGGCGACAATCATAATGACATTAATGGCCAGGTAAAATATCGTTAGATAGACGAAAAATGCCTTACCGGCCCAGTTGAAGATGAAGACAAGGCCACTTATCATGACCAGAGCAATGACGGAGCTAATAGCCTGGCCCTTAACAAAGTCCTTGATAAATAGACCAAAAGTTTGTTTGTTGAAGCCAAACTTTTCCTCAATCACAAATGTTTGGTGGATATTTAGTGGTAGGTCAAGAATTGCCCGGGAAACTGTCAGAAGTACTACTAGAGAAACGTTTCGGGCAATCTCTCCTTTAAAAAAAGGAATGTTGGCCCACTTCAAAAAAGAGTCTCCGGAGCTTAAAAACCAAGGATAGACGGCGAAGTTTAGCCATGCCAGCTCAATCACAGCATCAAAAATGGTAGAGATGATGCTGAAGGAGAGACAAGCACGCTTGTACTCGCCGGTACGCTTGAAGGTTTTTTCATCGACATACTCTTTGAGATCGACAGGGATAGTCGCGCTAGCCAGATGCCTATACTGACGCCAGGTGATATAGCCCTGGAACAAATTAGAGAGTACCACAATTGCAGAAAGCACAGGAAGCCAGGGTATGTCGTATTTGTTCAGCTCTAATGCTACAGCATCAATTTTTGTAGTAATTGCCTCTAACATTGTATAAGCGGCTTCGTTCACTGGCCTTGTGTGCTCGAAATGCTCAATCGAGTGCAGGCAGGAAGGGCGGGCGACTGACCCTAAATCATGTCTTGAAACTCCCGCTTTAGCTTATATAATGCACATATAATCTTGTGGTCGATGTCGATCGGTGCATAATGTCGCTCGTCAGAACAAATTGAAATTTCTTGATGAGACAACGTGGGGTCCGAATAGAGAACCAAGGCTAGGGTAAATACGCATCATTGGTGGGGTTATTGCGACCTTCTCGAGTCTTCGAAGCTTGGCGCATGAGATCGAAAGCTTGAATTGTTGATTTCTATAGAAACGTGTACTCTATTTGCCCTGGTTAGCAACAGCGGCGACACCAGCGGCTGCAGCCTCAGGGTCAAGGTAGTAGCGAGGTTTGGTGGGTCTGAGATCATCGTCGAGTTCGTAAACAAGAGGAATACCAGTGGGGATGTTCAAGCCAGCGATCTCGTCGTCAGAGATGTTGTCAAGGTGCTTGACAAGAGCGCGCAAAGAGTTACCGTGGGCGGTAATAAGAACGGTCTTGTTGGCAAGAAGCTCGGGGACGATCTCGTCAGCCCAGTAGGGGAGCAAACGGTCAATAACGAGCTTCAAAGACTCAGTACGGGGCACAAGGTCCTTGGGAACAAGGCCGTAGCGTGGGTCGTCATTCTGAGCATACTTGTCAGTGACATCGATCAGGGGAGGGGGGACGTCAAAAGAGCGGCGCCAAGTCATGAATTGCTCATTACCGTACTTCTCAGAGACCTCCTTCTTATTCTTACCCTGAAGAGCACCGTAGTGACGCTCATTCAAACGCCAGCTGCGCTTGACAGGCAACCAGACACGGTCCGCGTTGTACAAAGCGACATTGGCGGTCTGGATGGCGCGAGTAAGCACAGAAGTAAAAAGAATATCAGGCTTAGGTTCGAACTCTTTGAGCAACTGACCGGCGCGGATGGCCTCGTTGTGGCCCTTCTCATTGAGCTTGGCATCAACCCAGCCGGTGAAGAGATTCTTCTCGTTCCATTCGGACTCGCCGTGACGCAACAAAATCAGAGTGTGCTTAGCCATGTTTATACAATTGATCGCTTTAAGGTCGAAGCCTGATAGAGAGATCTCCAGTGGGGAGCGGTATCCAAGTTTATAAGGACCACTCATGGGTAGAGGGTGGGGTTAGGGGTGCGGATTATGCGGTTTCGTCCTTGCCGCTACTTCTCCCAAGGTGGTCCCGCTGGCAAAGGGTACGGTAATCTGGTTGTTGAGAGTGGGGAACTTCATCTTCAAGGTTCCTGAGAGGATATCAGCTGCGTGAATTAGGAAACGCATAGAAATCAATTGACTGTTAACAGACGCTTCAAAAGGATTCTGTGGTCTTAGAGCAGATGACTTCAGCAATGTCATTCGAGGCAGACACCGTAGACCCAGGATATCTGGCCCATGCCAACTTGGGGTCCATGAGTAGCGATGGCCCGAGACTTGGGTCTTCACAGGCACGCGCAAATGCATCAGCAATGAGGTCTGCGACTGCAGCAACCACGCCTCGCTTCTTCAAAAGAGCCCAGTCGATGTTTAATGTGGATAGTGCAGACGTCTTCCAGCGATGTCTCGTGGCAGCTAACCCGTTGTCTAAAGCAGAATTTCTGGGTTACGGATCAGGTGCTACAGGCAGCCTTGCAGGTGTGGTCTATGTCTGCGAAAGCACTGTTCCTGCAGATTTGTGGGGACCGATTTGGCTCTATCAAACCGTGGTATTTTTAATGTTCATGAGCATTACTATCGCCGGATTTTTGGCATCCTCAGGTGAACGCTACGTCACAAGTCTTTCGCCTCTCGTTGCTACAGCATTTATTTTCTTTTTTTTTACGTTCTTTGTGCCAAGCTGTCTGTGGCTTCTTGCGCAGTTTTGGAATATGGCAATGGGTGTCACGTTGCCACAAATCCTTTGCCTCTACGGCTACGGTAATACATTATGGGTTCCTGTGTTACTGCTTATGGGCTCGCCCTTGATTTCACCAAAGTTGATGTCACCGACTGCAATTTTAATTGCTCGCTTGACGCTGAGCTCCTTGGCATTTGCTTTGTCAACAAAGTTCGTGGTCTCAAATTTACATCGTATCTACACCGGTAACTCCATTCCATCAGACAGTTTAAACGCAGCACCGCCTCCAAGTCGTGCTCGTCTTATGATTTTGATCTGTGCGGCAGTCGTTAGTGAGATTGGCTTAAGCTCATTCATTGTGAGTTTTTTCGGGTCAACAAAATAGTATTTATTTCTTGAGGCAGTATTAGATATCGTAGCTTTCATGCCGCATCTGCTCTTTATAAGAGGAACATGAAGAATAATAAGTGACTTGACCAGACTTTTGGCTTCAAGGCACCATTGTGAAGTGTATTTCGAGAGCTTGAAGTCTTCGTGTTTTGTAGAGCACTGGTTGTTGCAAACAGTTCAGACCCCAAGGATGAATTGCTTGCGCTTATTGAAAAAATGCTGACGTTCTCAAAGTTTGCAGATGTACTAGCTGAGATCACAACTGCCTTAGATCCATCTGGTGGTCGAGGTGTATTGCTTTTCAGCAAAGTTCGCGAGACCAAACTGCCTAAATTTGGCACTTGCGAGTCGTTTGAGCCCCCCGAGCCTTCTAGACTCGAAAAAGTGTGGATTTCTTGCGCGTTGAGCGGGGAGTCATGTACTTCGGTCTGATGACGTGTTGTCGCCAAACCAGCAAGGCCCTCTGCTGTTTTGCTCTCAACTTCTTGTGGGGCGGTCATTAACAACTCACTGCGGCTAGTCGGTATCTGCGGGCCAGTCTCTGTTCTTTCATTAGTCGATTGTTCTGTAATGTGTTGAAAACCAGCTTCCAGACCTTTTACAGAGGATTCAATAGCTGTTGGTTTCGCCAAACCATGAGTGGGTATGTCGCTGAGTGGCGATGAGCCGCTTGATTCTGTAAACCCAAACTTCACCAGAGAGCTTGCTTCAGAGATCGAGACTTTTGCAAAATCAGTAGGCGTTGAAGATTGGCTACCAGATGTCTCACGTGAGCTCGAAGCGGATTCCCTATCGGTATTTTGAGTAAGTGTTATCCATGACTTCGTCTCGAGAGTGCATGGGCAGTCGGTCACGGTAATGAGAATAGAGCTTGTCAGAGTCGTGCAAGTTCCGTTATAGCATTGTGTTGTCTCGTCAGAGCATAATGTTGTATAGCTAGATACAACATGCTGTTCCGTCATAAGGCTGACATAGGTTGATGGATATTCTCTGATCGGTGTGGCTTTGCTTGACGAGTAAGTATCCATTGTAGGATTGCTTGCTGAAGATGAAAACTCGAAATTATCACTCCTGACCGAGGACGAGAAAATCGCTTCGCTCGTGCTCGACATGAAAGATAGTGATGTATAGTCTCCGTTTGTCAAGGTCGAGGATGTCGTATAGTCAATGCCTAAGGAGCTCATAATCAACCCATGCATGGCAGACAGCACTGATTGTAAGGGCACCGCGGAGCTCGTGATAGCATTAGATATAGATGCCATTTTAGCAATTGCTGAGCTGATTTTGAGGAATCCAGTAGAAACACTGCTGCTCGTATTAACGTCCGTCAAATTTGGGGCGAAAGTAGTCATGCTCTCGATGATCGCGTTCAATGTTTTCAGACCAGAAAATACATCATTTTGAAAGTTTTCAAATAACAATTGGCCTGATTCGTACAGGGAGTTAGACAACTCAAGCGTTTGTTGTGAGAGGCTCGCGAACTTTTCTGCAATGGAACTAGCAAGAGATGTACGCAGGTCGCGCCTCCTCAAAAACAAGCTGTTATAACTCATTATCATTTCGCTTAATTCAGACATAGACTCAATCCAAATCTCAATTGAGCTACTAACCAATATCGAGGAGTCCGACGCCATTGTTGAAGATGGGTACCTTGTTATTGATAGTTGGAGCAACGTACTTTTTTGGCTGGAGGTTGAAATGGAACTGTGGGATGAAGTCACAACAGAGTTTACATTGTCAGTAAGACCATGTGAAGCCTGAGATCTGCTTGAAATTTCAGAGATACCCAGTTGCGTTGTAGGAACAGAAATGAGATCGCTGGAGGGCTGTGTGTTGCTCGTACCGCTCGATGTCCCAATCTGTAGGAGGCTAGACTGAGTTAAGCTCCCAACTTCGGCTGGCGTAGTATACCGACTTTCCGACTCTGGAGTTGAGATAAGCTTAGTTCCCTCAACGCTGTGACTGCTCTTTTCAACTGTGCTAGTCACAGTTTGGATCGTGGTGGGTTCCGGCTTGGATGAAATAGCTGGGGGAGACTCAGATGTGGAGACGACCAACCATTCGCTCAGGGATGCACTGCCAGCTAAAGTCGAAGAGTAGACAGAGGAACTGGAAATAATTGTTGGAGTCTGGTATTCATCATCGGATTTGGGGGTTGGAAACGGACTACTGGACTGGTACACAATCGTCGCGGAGATTTCCGATAAGTCGATTGAAGTAGGATATGGGGGGTCAGAGGACTCGGACGCAGCAGAAGGTGGCCAAATAGAAGAGCTGTCCAATCCACTCTCACTTTTTCCCCACCCTGTGGCAGCAGAGTACATGAAGGTGCCATTACTGCTTGAGGCAGGATAATAGCCAGTTGTGATATCCTGACTATCAGTCGATGTGATGGAGGAGATGGCAAGATTGGCTTTCTCCGACACAGTGGAGGCAATATATTGCACACTATCGGATGACGATGTGTCTGAGAACCTTGGTGGATCTGAATCATCTCTCGCTCGGCTTGCGCCATCATAAAGATCCGAGCTACTGCCATTATCAGGACTGATGCTAGACTTGACGAGCGATATTAGGTCTGCGCTCCATGTTGCAGAAGAGAACGAAGGCGAAACAGTTGTTGGCAGCGCGATTGTTGAGTATTGACTCGTACTGTCACCAAGAGCTAAACTTGAAAGATTCTGAGAAATGGTTCGTGAAATAGTGAAAGAACTAGGATAGAGAGACGCCACAGGGGAAGATTGATTCAGTGAGATCACAACTGGCAATGAAGTAGTGGCATATCTGCTGGTGCTCTCACCAAGTACTAAGCTTGAGATATTCTGAGAAGTGGTTTCAGAGACAGCAGTCGCATTGTCATGGTAACTCGATGCAACAGACGATCGATTCTGTGAGATCACAATTGGCATAGAGGTCGTCATGTTTCTGCTGGTGCTCTCACCAAGGACTAAGCTTGACATGTTCTGAGAAGTGGTTCCAGAGACAGCAGTGGAATTGTCATAGAAAGTCGATGCAATAGAGGATCGATTCTGAGATACGGTGATTGGCAAAGAGGTCGTCATGTTTCTGCTGGTGCTGTCACCAAGGACCAAGCTTGAGATATTCTGAGAAGTGGTTCCAGAGACAGCAGTCGAATTGTCATAGAAAGTCGATGCAATAGAGGATCGATTCTGTGAGATTACAATTGGCATAGAGGTCGTCATGTTTCTGCTGGTGCTCTCACCAAGGACTAAGCTTGACATGTTCTGAGAAGTGGTTCCAGAGACAGCAGTGGAATTGTCATAGAAAGTCGATGCAATAGAGGATCGATTCTGAGATACGGTGATTGGCAAAGAGGTCGTCATGTTTCTGCTGGTGCTCTCACCAAGGACTAAGCTTGAGATATTCTGAGAAGTGGTTCCAGAGACAGCAGTCCAATTGTCATAGAAAGTCGATGCAATAGAGGATCGATTCTGTGAGATTACAATTGGCATAGAGGTCGTCATGTTTCTGCTGGTGCTCTCACCAAGGACTAAGCTTGACATGTTCTGAGAAGTGGTTCCAGAGACAGCAGTCGAGTTGTCATAGTAAGTCGATGCAATAGAGGATCGATTCTGAGATATGGTGATTTGCAAAGAGGTCGTCATGTTTCTGCTGGTGCTCTCACCAAGGACTAAGCTTGACATGTTCTGAGAAGTGGTTCCAGAGACAGCAGTGGAATTGTCATAGAAAGTCGATGCAATAGAGGATCGATTCTGAGATACGGTGATTGGCAAAGAGGTCGTCATGTTTCTGCTGGTGCTCTCACCAAGGTCTAAGCTTGAGATATTCTGAGAAGTGGTTCCAGAGACAGCAGTCGAATTGTCATAGAAAGTCGATGCAATAGAGGATCGATTCTGTGAGATTAAAATTGGCATAGAGGTCGTCATGTTTCTGCTGGTGCTCTCACCAAGGACTAAGCTTGAGATATTCTGAGAAGTGGTTCCAGAGACAGCAGTCGAATTGTCATAGAAAGTCGATGCAATAGAGGATCGATTCTGAGAGATTACAATTGGCATAGAGGTCGTCATGTTTCTGCTGGTGCTCTCACCAAGGACCAAGCTTGAGATATTCTGAGAAGTGGTTCCAGAGACAGCAGTCGAATTGTCATAGTAAGTCGATGCAATAGAGGATCGATTCTGTGAGATCACAATTGGCATAGAGGTCGTCATGTTTCTGCTGGTGCTCTCACCAAGGACTAAGCTTGACATGTTCTGAGAAGTGGTTCCAGAGACAGCAGTCGAATTGTCATAGAAAGTCGATGCAATAGAGGATCGATTCTGTGAGATTACAATTGGCATAGAGGTCGTCATGTTTCTGCTGGTGCTCTCACCAAGGACTAAGCTTGACATGTTCTGAGAAGTGGTTCCAGAGACAGCAGTGGAATTGTCATAGTAAGTCGATGCAATAGAGGATCGATTCTGAGATATGGTGATTTGCAAAGAGGTCGTCATGTTTCTGCTGGTGCTCTCACCAAGGACTAAGCTTGACATGTTCTGAGAAGTGGTTCCAGAGACAGCAGTGGAATTGTCATAGAAAGTCGATGCAATAGAGGATCGATTCTGAGATACGGTGATTGGCAAAGAGGTCGTCATGTTTCTGCTGGTGCTCTCACCAAGGTCTAAGCTTGAGATATTCTGAGAAGTGGTTCCAGAGACAGCAGTCGAATTGTCATAGAAAGTCGATGCAATAGAGGATCGATTCTGTGAGATTAAAATTGGCATAGAGGTCGTCATGTTTCTGCTGGTGCTCTCACCAAGGACTAAGCTTGAGATATTCTGAGAAGTGGTTCCAGAGACAGCAGTCGAATTGTCATAGAAAGTCGATGCAATAGAGGATCGATTCTGAGAGATTACAATTGGCATAGAGGTCGTCATGTTTCTGCTGGTGCTCTCACCAAGGACTAAGCTTGAGATATTCTGAGAAGTGGTTCCAGAGACAGCAGTCGAATTGTCATAGAAAGTCGATGCAATAGAGGATCGATTCTGAGAGATTACAATTGGCATAGAGGTCGTCATGTTTCTGCTGGTGCTCTCACCAAGGTCTAAGCTTGAGATATTCTGAGAAGTGGTTCCAGAGACAGCAGTCGAATTGTCATAGAAAGTCGATGCAATAGAGGATCGATTCTGAGAGATTACAATTGGCATAGAGGTCGTCATGTTTCTGCTGGTGCTCTCACCAAGGACCAAGCTTGAGATATTCTGAGAAGTGGTTCCAGAGACAGCAGTCGAATTGTCATAGTAAGTCGATGCAATAGAGGATCGATTCTGTGAGATCACAATTGGCATAGAGGTCGTCATGTTTCTGCTGGTGCTCTCACCAAGGACTAAGCTTGACATGTTCTGAGAAGTGGTTCCAGAGACAGCAGTCGAATTGTCATAGAAAGTCGATGCAATAGAGGATCGATTCTGAGAGATTACAATTGGCATAGAGGTCGTCATGTTTCTGCTGGTGCTCTCACCAAGGACTAAGCTTGACATGTTCTGAGAAGTGGTTCCAGAGACAGCAGTCGAATTGTCATAGTAAGTCGATGCAATAGAGGATCGATTCTGTGAGATTACAATTGGCATAGAGGTCGTCATGTTTCTGCTGGTGCTCTCACCAAGGACTAAGCTTGACATGTTCTGAGAAGTGGTTCCAGAGACAGCAGTCGAATTGTCATAGTAAGTCGATGCAATAGAGGATCGATTCTGTGAGATCACAATTGGCATAGAGGTCGTCATGTTTCTGCTGGTGCTCTCACCAAGGACTAAGCTTGACATGTTCTGAGAAGTTGTTCCAGAGACAGCAGTGGAATTGTCATAGAAAGTCGATGCAATAGAGGATCGATTCTGAGATACGGTGATTGGCAAAGAGGTCGTCATGTTTCTGCTGGTGCTCTCACCAAGGTCTAAGCTTGAGATATTCTGAGAAGTGGTTCCAGAGACAGCAGTCGAATTGTCATAGAAAGTCGATGCAATAGAGGATCGATTTTGTGAGATTACAATTGGCATAGAGGTCGTCATGTTTCTGCTGGTGCTCTCACCAAGGACTAAGCTTGAGATATTCTGAGAAGTGGTTTCAGAGACAGCAGTCGAATTGTCATAGAAAGTCGATGCAATAGAGGATCGATTCTGAGAGATTACAATTGGCATAGAGGTCGTCATGTTTCTGCTGGTGCTCTCACCAAGGACCAAGCTTGAGATATTCTGAGAAGTGGTTCCAGAGACAGCAGTCGAGTTGTCATAGTAAGTCGATGCAATAGAGGATCGATTCTGTGAGATCACAATTGGCATAGAGGTCGTCATGTTTCTGCTGGTGCTCTCACCAAGGACTAAGCTTGACATGTTCTGAGAAGTTGTTCCAGAGACAGCAGTGGAATTGTCATAGAAAGTCGATGCAATAGAGGATCGATTCTGAGATACGGTGATTGGCAAAGAGGTCGTCATGTTTCTGCTGGTGCTCTCACCAAGGACTAAGCTTGAGATATTCTGAGAAGTGGTTCCAGAGACAGCAGTCGAATTGTCATAGAAAGTCGATGCAATAGAGGATCGATTCTGTGAGATTACAATTGGCATAGAGGTCGTCATGTTTCTGCTGGTGCTCTCACCAAGGACTAAGCTTGACATGTTCTGAGAAGTGGTTCCAGAGACGGCAGTCGAATTGTCATAGAAAGTCGATGCAATAGAGGATCGATTCTGTGAGATTACAATTGGCATAGAGGTCGTCATGTTTCTGCTGGTGCTCTCACCAAGGACTAAGCTTGACATGTTCTGAGAAGTGGTTCCAGAGACAGCAGTCGAATTGTCATAGTAAGTCGATGCAATAGAGGATCGATTCTGTGAGATCACAATTGGCATAGAGGTCGTCATGTTTCTGCTGGTGCTCTCACCAAGGACTAAGCTTGACATGTTCTGAGAAGTGGTTCCAGAGACAGCAGTCGAATTGTCATAGAAAGTCGATGCAATAGAGGATCGATTCTGAGAGATTACAATTGGCATAGAGGTCGTCATGTTTCTGCTGGTGCTCTCACCAAGGACTAAGCTTGACATGTTCTGAGAAGTGGTTCCAGAGACAGCAGTGGAATTGTCATAGAAAGTCGATGCAATAGAGGATCGATTCTGAGATACGGTGATTGGCAAAGAGGTCGTCATGTTTCTGCTGGTGCTGTCACCAAGGACCAAGCTTGAGATATTCTGAGAAGTGGTTCCAGAGACAGCAGTCCAATTGTCATAGAAAGTCGATGCAATAGAGGATCGATTCTGTGAGATTACAATTGGCATAGAGGTCGTCATGTTTCTGCTGGTGCTCTCACCAAGGACTAAGCTTGACATGTTCTGAGAAGTGGTTCCAGAGACAGCAGTCGAGTTGTCATAGTAAGTCGATGCAATAGAGGATCGATTCTGTGAGATTACAATTGGCATAGAGGTCGTCATGTTTCTGCTGGTGCTCTCACCAAGGACTAAGCTTGACATGTTCTGAGAAGTGGTTCCAGAGACGGCAGTCGAATTGTCATAGAAAGTCGATGCAATAGAGGATCGATTCTGAGAGATTACAATTGGCATAGAGGTCGTCATGTTTCTGCTGGTGCTCTCACCAAGGACCAAGCTTGAGATATTCTGAGAAGTGGTTCCAGAGACAGCAGTCGAATTGTCATAGTAAGTCGATGCAATAGAGGATCGATTCTGTGAGATCACAATTGGCATAGAGGTCGTCATGTTTCTGCTGGTGCTCTCACCAAGGACTAAGCTTGACATGTTCTGAGAAGTGGTTCCAGAGACAGCAGTCGAATTGTCATAGAAAGTCGATGCAATAGAGGATCGATTCTGAGAGATTACAATTGGCATAGAGGTCGTCATGTTTCTGCTGGTGCTCTCACCAAGGACTAAGCTTGACATGTTCTGAGAAGTGGTTCCAGAGACAGCAGTGGAATTGTCATAGAAAGTCGATGCAATAGAGGATCGATTCTGAGATACGGTGATTGGCAAAGAGGTCGTCATGTTTCTGCTGGTGCTGTCACCAAGGACCAAGCTTGAGATATTCTGAGAAGTGGTTCCAGAGACAGCAGTCGAATTGTCATAGAAAGTCGATGCAATAGAGGATCGATTCTGTGAGATTACAATTGGCATAGAGGTCGTCATGTTTCTGCTGGTGCTCTCACCAAGGGTTAAGCTTGACATGTTTTGAGAAGTGCTTCCGGAGACAGCAGTCGAGTTGTCGTAGAAAGTCGATGCAATAGAGGATCGATTCTGAGATATGGTGATTGGCAAAGAGGTCGTCATGTTTCTGCTGGTGCTCTCACCAAGGATAAAGCTTGAGATATTCTGAGAAGTGCTTCCAGAGACAACAGTCGAGTTGTTATAATCGGTCGTTGCAATAGACGATTGATTGTGTGAGATCACAATTGACAAATAGGCAGTCATGTTCCTGCTGGTGCTCTCACCATGTACTACGCTCGAGATATTCTGATAAGTGGTTCTAGAGACAGCAGTTGAGTTGTGATAGTAAGTTGATGCGAGAGATGATTGATTCTGGGAGATGACAGTTGGCCTAGAAGTTGGGTCTGCCGAAGGAGCTGGACTCTTACTACCAGGAATGCTAGTCAGGTTTTGAGAAGAACCTGTTGGAACGGCCTTATCAATGTAAGACGTGCCATTCACGGAGCTATTCGTTGTGCTTCCCGTGGCTCCGGTGGTCCATTGTTTTGTTCCCGTAACTGTAGTATTGGCGCCCAGATATATAGTTGACTCAGTGTTGTTGTTCGACGTCATGGCACTTTGGGGCATAGATAAATAGGCCGTGAGTTCCGTCACTGCGGAAGATATATTTAGCTGGGGATGTGACTTTGACGCTTGTCCAAAAGAGTCAATTGTGCCTGGTGTCTGGACAAGGGATGAAATGCTTCCGCTTACCATTACCTGTGTCTGGCTTTCAAAAGCCGTAGAGGTTGACCTTGATTCGATTGTTGTCTCTTTTCTGGTTTGGAGAGGAGATGAGAACTCAAGTGATATGACTATACTCGATCGGACTCCACTGGACTGTAGCGCCGGTGTGGATATTGCTTCGATCATTTCAGGATCACTAGTTGGATAGGTAAATTTCCCTGAGGAGTGTGTGGTTGTGCTGGAATCTCCTGTGGCATGCATCTGACCCGAGTATGTACCCGTGAAATCGCTGGGCTGTCCGACATTACTTTGAATATAAGAGGGTGGTTGAAGACTGATAGACGTGCCTCCTGAAAAACTCAGCGTAAGTAAACTGCTCGAAATTTTGTTCGATAATTCTGTTAGCGATGTGGCTGAAGTAGTGTCAAATCCATTGCTTGACACATCTTGTAATCCCTCGAGCGAATCAGAAGCCCTTGAGCTGTAGGTTGTGTACTTAGCATATTCGGTGCTTGACTGTATCACCACTGTATCAAGCAGAGAGGTCAATGCGTTTGAGCTGTAGCTAGAAAGAGTTCCGCTCTCTGAAGGCTGCCTACCCATGCTACTCCCCTGATACGTTATTGACTGATCGCTCGTACTGGAAAGCAGTCCAGTAAGAGCTGGCTCCGACTTGAGTTGTGTAGAAGAGCTCAATGAGAAGCTTGGAGAGCTCGAGCTCCCCGGTGATGCAGGTTGGTCCAAGGAAGGTAAGGTCAATGATGTAGAGAAAGAGGCACTTGTTGATGCTATCTCGATTGGTAAGACTAGCTCAGAGCTCAGACTAGTAGAGAAGATAGAGACTTTCGTATCGCTCAGAGGTTGAGAGACTTCCATTGATCTCGACGTACTCGAAAGTGTTGATGTTTTGAGAGTGGATGATGTCGTAGTCTCTTTGAAGCAGATTTCATCATAGTTCCGCACTGAGTAACTCTGTCCCAGACCATGAATGGCAGCAGCCTCCGCCAATGTCGCGCTCAGGCTATTAAGCGTGTATGCGAGTATGTCGTAGTCGCACATATAGCCGTCAATATCATTGTTTATTGCTTTAACTTTTCCAATAATCTGTTTCAATTGAGATTTGAGCGAATTTGTAGTTCTCGAGGATTTGATACCCGCTACATCTGTGGTGACACTGGCGTAGACCTGATTAACTTCAGTTAAGACGTATCTTTCACCAAATAATAGATATAAGGTCAAGTTGAGTGTCAGTGTCGTCAAGGAAAAGAGAGCCGATGATAAGCTATTCAGACCAAGAAGCCTTTTTTGAAGTCCTATTTCTGAGTCTTCTGTCGTATTGTGAATGATGTCTTTTCGAGCCATGCTGATGTTTGATGGCGGGCTGTCTAAGGCGAGCGTTTCTAATCCCCATAGGCAGTTAGGTATACTGAGGGCCACAAGAATGAGGGAAGTGGACCTCATTGTTGCTAGACCACCTATCCTACCACCTGATTGATTATTAGGATTCTACGTGGATAGTTTATTCGAAAATTTTAGATGAACTTCAACGTGCATCGAGGATCCTTGGCTCACAGCTAGGGCAGTGCGTGATCGTCTTGCCAATCATGTTATGTTCTCTGTTGTAATTAACATGTCAATTCCTATATCTTTGTATGTATAATGATGCACTCAGGCAGCTTTGGGAACACTGTCATTGAAATTCACATTCTCTCTTGAGGCTTAAAACCGTAGCTTCAGTAGTAACTATTGATGCACAACTGTATCACTTGCATCATCCGTAACCTAATGTTACATCTGCATATGCAGCCTTCGAGCGAAAACGGGTAGTAAGAATTTTTCTCTAGAAAATCGAGTACCCCGCTCATGCAACCGATAACTAAAAATTGATAACCTCCAAATTTATGGCAGTTCGAAAGCTAGTTTAATTAAGATACTGTAGGATGTGCAAGTGCATCTGAATGTTTAAGGCTAGTCATGCTAGTAAAAGGGCTTCAGAACCGGCTGTATCCCGCATGATCATGCACAAGGCGCGTACACGGAGTATGCTGCACCGAGCTCGATACTCTTTATTGAGCTAGGGTTTTTGTTTACAGTTCTTGCATAATAACTGTTTGAATGCCTGTTAAAGGCCCTGAGCTCGAGCTCAGTGATAGTGGTGTGAGGGGCGATTGATCAGTAGCCCAATTTTCATGCTATTAGAAGCATAAACCATCCGACTCGAAAGTCCGAATTCGCGCGACACAAATGCAGGCTTCATGTGTGGCTTGAGTATTGACTTTCGAGATATCAATGAAGTGTTTATTTGATAAATTACGGTACAAGGTGGCGGGAGTCTCTTGACATTTTTGGCTGATCCTCGGCCCGGCCCAGCGTGCAGCAATTCATTGTATTGGAGTTTCCTGCGACTCACATGCGTATGACTACCCTAATCTAGACATATCTGTGTCCCTTCAAACAGAGAATCGTATCGAGATATTGGGGGAGCTTGAGAAGGGATGAGACCAGACAGTTAAATCTTTGGCGTATGGATGCTGAGGACCAGTATTCACTATTTCATACTAACTACACAGAAATTGATCGAGTAGAAATGCGCGACATCTTTAGACGTAGATCTTTTTCAGACAAAACCCGCAGCTCTCACTCGATGGATGCTTGCTATGACCACGGGTACTTATTTGCATTGAAAATCTTCACTTAAATCGCAGATTGACACGAGCAATATGAATCAGACTAAAATGGGGAAAACTCCCACGTCAACACGTGAGATTGTATGTTGTAAGCCATGACTCTGTAAACGTCAAAACGGAATATTGAGGTATTTGTGTGACCAGACCGATCTAGCTGATATCGTTCAATTCTAAGTGTGATTAGTCATCATTATCAGCGACAATGTTGTTGACAGCACTCCCGCCTGCTGTGCTTGTTTTTCTTCCTTGAAATTGTATGAACGCAATTGCCTGGCCTAGTTGGTCCACACATATGTGTGGGGCACTATCCCTGTCCCCAAAGCGTCTTCCTTACCCCTGTCCCAACAGTTTGATGGGGAGACTTCCTCCACCCAGCACGTTGTCTAACTACGCCCTGACCCTATCCCACCCCGCGTGGAATTTGTGTTTTCGTATTTTATCCCGATTTCTACCCTTCTCACACATCCCTCTGTGTTCGATCGAGTTTTCACCCCTATTATCAAAACAATGGCCGTTCCCCAATTCAAAGACGTCTCCAAGGCCTCCAACAATGTGTTGACCAAGGACTTCTACCACGCTGCTCCCCTCGCTCTTGAGGTCCGCACCAAGGCCCCCAATGGCGTGTCCTTTGCCATTGACGGCAAGTACAGTAAGGGTGACAATATCGCATCCAAGCTCGAGGCCGAGTTTGTCGACAAGGCTTCTGGTGTCACCTTGACCCAGGGCTGGTCTAGCGCCAATGTCGTCAACACCAAGGTCGCTCTCGCTGAGGCTTTCACCCCTGGCCTCAAGGGTGAACTTGACACCACTTTCGTTCCCTCTAGTGCTGCCAAGACTGCCAAGATTGGTATCACCTACGCTCAGCCTAATGTCAACGCTAACCTCACCGTTGATGCCCTTAAGGGACCCAACTTCTCTGGTGACGTTGTTTTGGGCCACCGCGGTACTGTTGGTGGTGCTCAGATCGGCTACGACTGGAGCAGTGGCAAGATCTCTCGCTACTCTGCTATCGTCGGCTACATCCAGCGTACCTACTCTGTGACTGTTGGCTCCTCCAATGAGCTCAAGGTCTACAGTGCTTCCTTCTGGCACCGCGCCAACCCTGTCACTGAGATTGGTGGTCGTGCTACCTGGGACTCTACCCAGCCCTCTTCCGCCGGTATCTCTGTTGAGGCTGCCGTTAAGCACACTCTTGACGATTCCGCCTTTGTCAAAGCACGCCTCGACAACAAGGGTATTGCTTGGCTCGCTTACTCCCAGGCCCTTCGCCCTGGTGTCACCTTCGGCGCTGGTGTCCTCGCTGACACTAACCAGATGAATGCTCCTGCCCACAAGTTTGGTCTCTCGCTCAAGTTCACTGCTTGATTTTACCAATTTCTCCGGTGAAAAGTTATAGCTTAGTGTCTTACACATATATGGTACTTTTTTTCTCTCCTCCTCATGTTCAATCTTAATGTCTAAAATACCAAAATGCGGCGATACCGCCGACTCCGGCGATTGCAATTGTTGAAGCTGTCCTGGAGGTCCGGCCGCGCCATTCCTCTCTATCTGCTTCATGTGTCTCCTCCGCGAGTTGTTGCTTTCGCATTTGCTCTCGGCGCTGCTCTGAACGTTTATGTCTCGCCAGGTGTTCTGACGCATTAAAATGCGGTGCTCTCTTGGCTGCAGAAGCATGGCTTTGGTGCTGAGAATGCACTGGCCTCAGCGGATCTAATGCTGGATCAGAGCGGGCCGAATGGTCTGCCGGGCGAGCATTAGGTCCCGGGGCAGCTCTGGCAGAGAACCGGTTACCAGGTCTACGGAAAGAGGCAGATGCAGATGCAGATGCATGTGGATGGGCATGAGCTCCGTGCGGAGAGTATCTATCGCCAAAGCCCTCTGGCCTCCGCACTGCTGCTCCCAGGGTTGCATTATAATTTGCGCGCTTAGACTGCGAACCGAGGACTGCATAAGCAGCTGTAATACGCTGATACTTGGCAAGATCACCCTGCTCACCATTGGCGTCGGGATGGTACTGTTTGCTCAATGCATAAAACGCTTTTTTGATCTCGGCCTGTGTGGCATGGACACCAACGCCGAGCACCGAATAATGTGTCTCGCGGTGTGCACTAAGAAGTGACGGGCTGCCTGAAAACAGCCGTGCATGTACTGGTTTTAGCGCAGCACCACGAGCTGGCAATCGAAACATAGCAAAGACAATTCCCAAGGGGAGCCTTCCTCTGCCCAGCCCAGGAGGATCAGGCGGTCCCCAGACTACATCGGCCTGCGTGTGTGCAGTACAGGTTAGGGTGACTTGGAACTTTCGCCTGTCAATAGGAAGGAGTCCAGAGCCAAAGTAGATCTGTACAATTTTATATATTTAAAGGCCTTTTATATTAGTAGCTAGAAGCAGCATTCAAGCAGGACTTGAGCTGGTCCATATACCACTGGCAAACGCGCATATCGCCGTTGTTCTGGTCCATACACTCAGTGAGCTGGCGAGCATTCACCTCGCACTGGCCGCGAGCAGGCTCAGAGAACTGAGACTGCTGTGCCTGGACAGGAGCAGCCGCAGCGGGCTCGGCGACCTGCGAGCTACCACCGCCGAAGATGCTAGAAACACCATTGGCAAGAGTGTGGCCAACAGCAGAGCCAACGGCAACACCAGCAGCGGTGGTAGCCATCTGGCTGAAAAGACCAGGCTGGCTGCCTGCCATGGGAGGAGCGGCCTGAACGGGGGCAGGTGGTGCACGAGCAGGTGCAGGTGCAGCCATAGTGTGGTTCTGGCGTGCGGGAGGTGCACGAGAGACAGGGGCAGAGCGTCCACGAGAGCGAGCCATTGTATTAGAGGGTGAAATCAGAAGAGGGCGATTGGTGATGCGTTTACACATATATATGCACCTCTTGTCGACCTGGTGGCGAATTTGCCACTCGGGAATATCTCCGAAGGTGGGCGCTGTAAAAGCTGACGTAACAGTATGCGAGCGTTTACATGTGGCTTGAAATGAGGCATGTCAAATGAGGCGCGTCAAATGAGGCGTGTAAAATGATGTGGCGCGCGAGGAGGGAGTTATGTCATGTCCATAGCCAATAGAGCTTTTGCCAAATCCATAAACCTCCGTCATGTTCGCCTCGTCGCTACGGACGGTTCAGTCCTCTAAGGCTGCTTTGCGCCTTGTTGCGCTTCACAAGCCACGTGTTGCGCACTTCACCAAGGCAGCACGCCAGCTTGAGCAGGCTGTTTCCACGCGCCCTGAGTTTTCGTCATCGTCTTCTCAGCCATTGCGGGAGCCTGCTCAGAAGCTGCCAGCGGGCATGGTGCCCCCCATCGGCCAGCCTGAGGACCCCAAATTCGGCCGCACGACAGTTACTGAAGACCTGACGCTGCAGGAACCGCTTGAGCGTCGCGATGCTAAACTCAGACACTTTACGATCAACTTCGGCCCCCAGCATCCTGCCGCACACGGTGTCTTGCGTCTTATTCTTGAGCTTAATGGTGAGGAAATTTTGAGAAGCGACCCGCACATTGGTCTGCTGCACCGTGGTACCGAAAAACTCTGCGAGTACAAGACCTATACCCAGGCTCTGCCGTACTTTGATCGTCTCGATTACTCTTCGGCAATGACCAACGAGCAGGTTTTCGCTCTTGCTACTGAAAAGCTCTTGAACATTGACGTCCCGCTGCGTGCCAAATACATTCGTACCATGTTTGGCGAGATTACCCGTTGTTTGAACCATCTCATGTCTGTTCTGTCCCATGCCATGGACGTTGGTGCTCTTACGCCTTTTCTGTGGGGATTCGAGGAGCGTGAGAAGCTTATGGAGTTCTACGAGCGTGTTTCTGGCGCCCGTCTTCATGCTGCATACTTTAGGCCCGGTGGTGTAAGCCAGGACTTGCCCGAGGGCTTGCTCGACGATATTTACATGTGGGCTACTCAGTTTGGCGACCGTCTCGATGAGATTGAGGAGATGCTTACCGACAACCGTATTTGGAAGTTCCGTACCATCGATATTGGTACTGTCGGAGTTGAGGAAGCGATGAATTACTCGCTTTCTGGTGTTATGCTTCGTGGTTCTGGTGTTCCCTTTGATATCCGTAAGTCCAACCCTTATGATGCCTACGACCTGGTCGACTTTGACGTGCCAGTTGGTACTCGCGGTGACTGTTACGACCGTTACCTTATCCGTATGAGCGAGTTCCGCCAGTCTCTACGCATCATCGAGCAGTGTGTTAACAACATGCCCTCTGGCCCTTACAAGGTCGAGGACTGGAAGATCACGCCTCCCCCGCGCACTATGATGAAGGAGGATATGGAGTCTTTGATCCACCACTTCTTGTTCTACACCAAGGGCTTTGCAGTGCCTCCTGGTGAAACCTACACAGCCATCGAGGCACCCAAGGGTGAGCTTGGTGTGTACGTCGTTTCAGACGGAAGCGAGAGACCGTACCGTGTTCGTATTCGTGCTCCTGGCTTTGTCAATCTCGGTGCACTCGACCACGTTGTCCGCAACCACTTCTTGCCCGACCTGGTAACCATCATTGGTACTATGGATTTGGTGTTTGGTGAGGTGGACCGCTGAGCGTACCACCGCGCGCTGAATACAGGCAGCCTAATATAATATAAGAAACAAAAAGTACAATCACCAAAGTCTGGATGTGATTTATCGTTTGTGATTTAACGGTTAAGGAGATCGTCCAGATACATCGTTGGCGGCCGCTGCTTTCTGCCACGGTTACTCGGTGCGTGCGAGCTAGGCGTTTGGTTGCGAGCCTCTAGATGGCTGGTGGATGGACTGGAATTAGCGTACGGCTCGCTGGGACCGTGCACTGGCGAGTCTGCGGCTCTACCACCCAGCTCCATCATCGTGGAAATTGGCCTACCAGTTCTGGAGCTGACAGCGGCATTGCTGGCCTGGTACGTCGATGATACATAGCTGGACAGCATGTTGCCCTGAGGCTCTAGATTTCCGGTGCGCATGACCTCTTCAATAGGCGAGAAGAACAAGCCCTCTGGATTCTGGCGTTGGCCAGTGCCCGCAGCACCCGAACCTGCTGCAGCGCCAGAACCGATACCAGCACCGACGCCAGCGCCGGATCCTCCTAGGCTTGTACCGGTGTTGGGGTTAGTACTCATGCCTTGCAAGCCCAGGGCTCCAGAACTGCTGTAAACGGGGTCCACAAAGGGGCCGCCATATGCGTTTTCCCGAAGCGCTGTAAACCGGGCTTGTGACGCAACAGCCCGTTTCCGGACAACGTAGTACGAAACAAGTCTAATAACAGCCACGGCAACGAAGAGACCAAGCAGAATGCTGCCGACCGCAATAAAAACAGTGCCTTCGGGCAAACTGGTTGTGGTGATGTAGGGATTGCCCTCTGTTGAGGGGATCGTGGCAGTAAAATTCGCGCCCGCGCGATTTATCAAGCCGAATACGACAAACATGGCACAGCTATTAGGGCCTACGAGCTGTGGAATCCCGACTTCGATAGCTCTGTCAAAGCTTGAACAATAACTCGCAGGAAACTGAGCGAGTATAAACAACACTGTGGCGTCCGCCACGCTGCGGCGTCGCCTGATAATGTCCCTCCGTTTTGAACCCCGAGCTAATATTATCTTACTTCAGTTCCCACTAAACCCTGCGTTGCAAAAGAGCCGCTTACTATTGGCCAGCGCCTATGAGATCGAGGTCAGTGTGGCGTCGCGTGGCTGCAGTGGCGACAGTCGCTTTGGTGGCAGGCGGGCGGCGGCTATGCAGACTGGTGCAGCACCTCAGTGTGGGGTACATAAATTTAATTTGAACCCCGTTATATACCGTACCTGCACAGAAGTAGCACAGAAGTAGTCCCCCCAATGATCCGTTCAGCCTCGAAAACTGCCAAGGCTCGAGCATACGATGCATTAAGATTCCTACAACAGCACGGTCCTGCGTGCCCCTGCCATGGATGTCGCTCAGCCAGTAACTCGCTTGCGTCTGCGGCAAATCTACTTGCTCGAAGAGCCAGTGCTCCCGCCAGAGATGCTCTGGGAACTGAGCCAGACTATGCATTTGAGGTTGCAGCAAGTAATGTCCGTTTTGGGCGTGGCTGCACCGCGGAAGTCGGGATGGATCTCAAGCATCTCGGTGCCAAGAAAGTAGCACTTTTCACAGATGAAAATCTCCGCTCAGGACCAGCTGTAGCAGCTGCACGACAGTCTCTTGATCAGCACGGCATCCAATATGAGATATTTGACAAAGTAGTTGTCGAACCCAAGGATTACGCAGTCAAAAACGCAGTGGATTGGTCTCGCAATTACATGCCCGATGCTTACCTCGCTGTGGGCGGCGGTTCCGTCATGGACACAGCTAAACTGGCCAATTTGATGCAGGTCTACAGCGATAACAACCTTTTGGACTTTGTTAATGCTCCCGTGGGCAAGGCAATGCCTATCGAACGCAAGCTGCTGCCCCTAGTTGCAGTGCCAACTACTGCTGGTACTGGTTCTGAGACTACCGGCACTGCCATCTTTGATTTGCCAGCTATCAAAGCAAAGGTTGGAGTCTCATCGCGGGCATTAAGGCCTACTCTCGGCATCATAGATCCGGCAAACTCAGAAACCATGCCTGCAGCCGTCAAGGCAAGCTCAGGACTAGACGTCTTTTGCCATGCGCTCGAATCCTACACTGCTATCCCCTATAACCAGCGTACCCCCAAACCAACAGATCCCATCCTGCGACCGGCCTACCAGGGCGCCAATCCTATTTCTGATGTATTCTCCCTTGCTGCACTGCGTATGGTTGTGAAATACCTTCCTCGCAGCTATCGAAACCAGGACGACTCTGAGGCTCACGAGAACATGCTGCTAGCTGCTACTCTTGCAGGTGTCGGATTCGGAAATGCCGGAGTGCATCTCTGCCACGGCCTGAGCTATCCCATCTCGTCACAGAACAAGAGTTACAAGCATGCTGGTTACGTCGTTGATCACCCGCTTGTGCCGCACGGAGTAGCAGTCGCCGTCACAAGCCCCGAGGTGTTTCGCTTCACGGCACCATCAAACCCAGCAAGACACCTTGAAGTTGCCGAAATTTTAGGCGCTGACATTTCCAACGCTCGTCAGGAAGATGCTGGGAGTATTATTTCCGATGCTATCCGTGAGTTTCTACATGTTAAACTAGGAGACCAGCCGCAAGGAATCAGTGCTTTTGGGTTTAGTGCAAGCGATCTTCCTAATTTGGTTGGAGGAGCATTGCCGCAGCGCCGTGTACTGAGTCTAAGCAAAAGGCTACACTACTCTGGAAATGAGGAAATCGCAGAAACGTTAAACACAATTTTGGAGCGTAGTTTGTAGGCACATCACGTATAGCCGCAGCCAACATCTTTTTTAGGTGCATTTCATGCAACATGTGCTCCAAGGTTTGCATTACCCCTTGCCCTGCCTTCATCGTTAAGAGCACTGAAATTCTACTTTCACCCAACGTGTAATTTCCTGATTTCCAAAAAAGAACTCAAAGAGAGGTCTTGTTTGCACAAAATCCCTCTTGTCGTTGCATATAGACTCTAGCCAATATGGAGCCGAGTATACGTCTTGTTGCGGTAGTCTGCCTTGCTGGCCTCACATCTGCTATTCCTGTGGCTGAATTTGTGGACTCTCTCGGGACCGAAGCGCCATCAGAGGGCATTTCCAGTGCCACTATGATCAGAGCGCTTATCTCGGCTTTCCTGGTATTGCTGGGCGGCGTTTTTGCCGGGCTTACCATTGGTTTGATGGGCCAGGATGAAGTCCACCTTCAGGTTGTGGCTCAAAGTGGCGAGCAACACGAGCGGCGTGCGGCTCTTAAAGTCCTCAAACTGCTTAGCCGCGGCAAGCATTGGGTTCTGGTAACGCTTTTGCTAGGAAACGTCATCACTAATGAGACGCTTCCAATCGTGCTCGACCGACTGCTGGGCGGCGGCTGGGCTGCTGTTGCTTCATCAACAGTTGCAATTGTGATCTTTGGCGAAGTCATTCCCCAGAGTATCTCTGTGCGCTACGGGCTCGCGCTGGGCGCCTTTTTTGCGCCGTTCGTGCTGGTGCTCATGTACATCATGGCCCCCGCAGCATACCCCATTGCTTTGTTACTCGACTATTTGCTAGGGAAGAGCCATGGTACTGTGTACAAAAAGGCCGGGCTCAAGTCGCTAGTCACGCTGCACCGTACTATGGGTGTAGAACCGCTCAACGAGGATGAGGTTACCATCATTTCCGCAGTGCTGGATTTGAAGGATAAGCCCGTTTCTAGCATCATGACGCCAATCAAGGATGTATTTGTGCTTAGCGCTGATACTATTCTAAACGAAGAGATGGTGGAGCGCATTTTCCTAACCGGTTTCAACCGTATCCCCATCCATGCTCCTGGCCAATCCGAAAATTTCATTGGTATGCTTTTAGTGAGAATCCTAATCACCTATGACCCCGAAGACTGCATGCCTGTTTCCAGCTTTGTGCTTGCAACTCTGCCTGAAACACACCCTGATACCTCTTGTCTCAATATCTTGAACTATTTCCAGGAAGGAAACTCCCATATGGTTGCAGTGAGTACCTCTCCTGGTGCCATCAGCGGAGTCATTGGTGTTTTGACTCTTGAAGATGTGATTGAAGAGCTGATTGGCGAGGAGATTGTTGATGAGAGCGACGTTTACATCAATGTTCACAAGGCAATCAGACGCAGAACCCCCGGCCCCTTCAAGGACTACAAAGGTTTGATTTCCGGCACCGGCATTAGCAAACTGATTCCATCAAATAGAGCTGCAAACCCGCATGCCACCAGTAACTCCAAGATCACCATCAAGCGCGCACAGGCTAGCGAGATGACCCCGTTGCTCGACTCAGATCAAGTCATCAACCAAGCAACTTCGAGTATGCCGCAAGTCAGGGCGAGCGAAAGGGCAGTGCTGGCGCCGCCCAAACAGGAAGGTGTAGCTATGCAAGTGGGCCATTCACACTCGCCCCATTCGCGGTACTCACCTGTTTCGTCGCTGCTGGGAGCCACTCCGTCGCGACCAACGTACATTGAAAATGTCATGCGCGTTGAGGGATTTAACAAGGTCGTTATTGCCGAGATTTCAAGCGATAGCGAAAGCAACTACAGCCGCACCCAGAGCCAGAGCCAGAGCCGGGCCAACTCTCCATAGAATTAGCATTGTATCTACAAACACTGCCAGATCTTAATACTTGCATCCACAGAGCCCGTGGCCAGCACTTGTCTGCTTTTGGATGTCTGATTTGGTGCCAAAGCCATGCACGCCACGAAATGATCGTGGGCATCAATTTTGCGCACTTGGCGGCCTCCATTTGCCAGGTCCCAGACCCGGATAGTGCGGTCATCGGCACAACTAATTAAATATCTTCCCGAAGGATGCCAAACAAGTGCGCGCACCCAGTTCTCGTGGTCCCGGAGGCAGGCAATTTCACGACGTGAAACTGACCAAATTCGCACCGTTTTGTCCCGTGAACCAGATGCCAAGTAGCACACCGAGGCGGTCGCTTCATCATTGTCAGTTTTCTCCGGGTTTGGTCCCAGCTTGTCTAGGTACTTGTGTGCACTTTGTGGTGCAATTGCAACGCACTCGACTACATGTTCGTGACCCGAAAATGTTAGTGGATCAACGATCTTTGAGCCCAGCACCGATTTGCTGAGGTAGACGCCGCCCCGTAGCAATGTGAAAGTTGTCTCGTCCAGCGGCCAGAGCCGAATCACCCTATCGTTGCCAGCCGAAACTGCAAAAAGGCCATCGCTCGAGCAGTCCACGGCCCGGACCCAGTCGCTGTGGCCTTGAAATACCCTCACGCAATAGCCAGACTGGCAGTCCCAAACGCGCACGGTCTTGTCTCGCGAGGCAGACACCAGCAGTTGGCTAGCCCCAAGCTGGGCATACTGGATGCTTGAAACTGTATGTTCGTGACCATGGAATGTGCGTATTAAGTGGTAGTTGTTAGCCGGATCCCATAATTTGATAGTCATGTCGCTCGAACACGATGCCAGCACCGCCTTGTTCTCCTGCTGTAAGCTGCTAAATGCCAGTCCTGTTACTGCACGGGTATGAGCCCTTATGGTTTTTTCCAAGTCGCCCATTTCGGCATCCCACACCTTTATTTGGCCGTCTTCACTGCCCGAACATAAAGTTAGCCAGCTAGGATGAAATGCTATGCACCCAACGGGCTGCCTGTGGCCGAGAAGTTCGTGTTTTGGTGGTACTATTGGTAGCCACTCGGTGCTGGCGCTGACGTTGGAATTTCCAGCTGAAACAAGATTATCATTAAGTTGAAAGTCCGAAGCCGCCTTGAGCTGTTGCTTCAAGTCCAAAACCTGTCGTTGCAAGCGCACAACGGCTGTCCACTTCTTGGCAAGCGGCACAAACTTGTCGTCCTTGTGAATCTGTTCAATGCCTAGCTGAGACCTCAATTCCTCGAGAGCGCCTGCACTCACGTTGCGTTTTGATAAATAATCTACAACAGCTGCATCTAGGTCACGCTGCTGCCGCTCTGTTAACTCTGTGTGATGTACATTTGGGGCATTCAGGCCTTGAATTCGCCCATTCATAGATTTACGCGCTGCCAATGTTGCAGTGTCGTTAGTGATAGTGTGGCGGCGCCACTATGCCACCTCATAGGGGTTGGGGTGGGGACAAGCCTTTCCTTTCCCATCCTTCTCTTTCTCTTTCTTCCAGGGGGGGGAAAAATTCCAAGCCCGGAATAATATTATTACATCAGCAGTCTGTTCCCACCTCCCTGATTCCCTACAACCAGTAGGGCTTGGCCCTAACGGACTGGTCACACTCAACGACGACTCTAGTGAATCACCGCACCAACTGCTTTAACGTTCACAATGGCCGCCGCATCCCAGACCGCCAAGGCTAGCAGCGCTCGTAAAGCCGTGTTGAAGGGCTCCAATGGTAGCAAGAACCTTAAGGTCCGCCACAGCGCTACTTTCCACGCTCCCCGGACGCTGAAGCTTGAGCGCTCCCCTCGCTACCGTCGCAAGGCCGTTGACCATGCTCCCCGTATCGATGCTTACAAGACCATCATCCGTAATGTCAACAGCGAGGTCTCCACTCTGAAGATTGAGACTCAGAACACCCTTGTTCTCCAGGTCCACATCCGTGCCAACAAGGCCCAGATCAAGAACGCCGTCAAGACCCTCTTCAACGCCGAGGCCCTCAAGGTCAACACCCTTATCCGCCCCGACGGAACCAAGAAGGCATTTGTCCGCCTCACAGCCGACCACGACGCATTCGACGTTGCCAGCCGCGCTGGCTACCTTTAATCGTAAGGTATATATATAAGCATTAGTTCCGCCAGCAGGCGTTACATTGTGTCTATCCATACATCCCAGTTTCAGTGCGTCTATTTTAGAAGTATCACTCTTTGATGTCACCCTAAAATGCTAAACCTAAACCGCGCATAATCAACTGCGCGGCACCTGCGCTCTTCATTTCCGTGACAGTTTCAAGGTAAACACGGCTGTTCCAACTGCCTTTTGGCCCCAAACTGACCAAGTACTTTTACCAACACTAATGCGCTATCTCTACGTAGTTAGACACGGACTCCGGGCAAACTTGGACCCGCCGCCCACGGGCATTGCCGGCGATGTTAGTATCTCCAAAGAAGGGTTTGAGCAAGCAGAAGAGTTAGCACAATACTTTGCCTCGGCTGTTCCACGACCACAGCGTATTTATTCCAGCCCCTTTTACCGGTGTTTGCAAACAATTGCACCCACTTCAAAACTGCTAGGCGTGCCGATAAGAGTAGAACGTGGTGTCTCCGAGTACTATACGACCACCCGGCCTACTCACCCGGTGCCCCGGCTTGGCAGCGAGAATGCAAAGGACTTCCCTACAATTGATCTCGAGTACAACAGTAAATATGTTATCAAGTCCGGTGGAGAGACCCGAGAGATGCTACACGATCGTGTGGTAAAGACAATTGAATTGCTGCTAAGAGAATGCGAGGACGTGGACACAGTGCTAATTGCTACACATGCGGCAACAAAAATAGCGATCTCGCATGCCCTTGTGGGCGAGGACGTACGCACTGGAACTGCCAGCATCGATTATTACACCTACGACAGCGCTACAGGGCAATGGACATTAAATTTCGGCGGGTTCACCGATCATCTTTCGGGCGGCGAGCAGATGCACTGGAGCTTTGAAATGCAGTACGAGGCTGGCTCAATCGCTGATGAGGTTGCAAGAGCAGGTGCCTCTTCTGCCGCTGCCACTGCTGCCGTCGGTGCTGTTCGGGGCAATGGAGAAACTGCTAGGATATTACTCCCGCTCGACTTCCAGGGCCAGCTAGCTCAGCCCGGTGTGGCTGCTGGCGATATTGAGATCATAGACCTCGAGTCGGAAACGCCTGTTGTGCGAGTTGGTGAAAAGGTGTTTACGGGCGAGTGGTCAAAGATGGTCGGCACCGAACTATTTACAACGCAGCAGGGCGATCTACTTGGCCAGGCCAATCAGCGCGTGCTGATGACGCCAGTGAACACTGAGCAGACAGCCGCAACGGAACCGCTGGCAGAGCTCCTGAAATAAAATACATACAAAACATTTTTTTTTTCGTTCGTATCAATAGCCCTTGCGTCTGACCTCGTGGACAATGCTGAAAAGCTCGCGGATTCCCTGTGTAAATGCCCGGCGCTTGCGCTGGAACTTCTGGTTGTACCGCACTTTGGAAGGCCGAACGTACCGTGACTGCTCAGCAACTACACGGCGGACATTATTCGTTCTGTTCAGTGCATCAAGCCGTCTAATGCACTGTTTAAGCTGAGAGGGCTGTGCGACCGAGATCGTCCGGCCGGCGTATGCGCCAACACGTGGGATTGATGGGAGACGCTCAGCACTGATCGAGCTAGCACCACCAAGCGAAGATGGGATGAATGTTGAGCTGTTGTTCACTCTGGGTGTAGGTGTGAGCCCGGCCTGCTGGATCGAGCGGAAGAGAGACTTGCTGAGCTCGTCTTCCATATTTGAAAGAAGCGTTTCAGGGTCTTTGGCTCTTGTGGCAGTGGAGAGCGAAAAGTAGCGCGCAGACGCCCTGCTAGCAGTGCCAAAACACTGCCTCAGGAAAAGGCTCATTGTTAAACTCTCCAAGCTGGGTTGGAATTATGTCAACGTCCACTTCTTCACAGATGGGGCGCCACATACGCCATGCTCACGCCACATCAAACTAATGCAAACTCCTATCTAACGGCCCACCACCACGCGTTGGGACCAGCACATCTGATTTGCCCGTTGTTAAAGGGCCGAAGTATTGGACTAGTGTAGTATTTTGTATTTGTTCTTATATTAAAACTATCTTTTGAGCAATTCAAGACTGAATACTTCATTACTTGATCTACTTGATACCGCGTAAAGCGTTTTTTCAAAGCTCAGGCTCTTATCCCTAAGATAATTAACCCTGACCCGGAATTACTACTACACGCCTCCTTTTGCGGACCGACCCGTCAACAATTCTCTTCTTCACGTATTGGAATTGATAGAGACGTCGCCGCATTAAGGACATTTGATTGAGCCTTTACTTGCATATCGCGTCTAGTCGATCAATCGTAGAGCCCAGCTACTTGTAAACCAACGAACCACTTCGCGAACCCCGACAAAGCGCGTTAGCAAAACGGCACAGACAATCCGACACAATGACAGGACTACACGTTTCAAGAAGATGGGGCCCCATGTGGTGGTACCGTGAAACATTTCCTGGCGGAATCATGAGCAACGCCGAAGTGACTGTATTTACAGCGGTCGTTGCCGCTCTTGGAGGCCTGCTTCTGGCAGGTCTCTTCTCGCTCGTGCCTGTTGTCTCACGCCAGCTGCAAAATGGCTACTCGCTCGCGTTTGCATAAATGACATGCCCAAAGTATCTATATATTCTCCAAAACGACCCTAAATTCTGGGTAGCTGGCTATCCTTTGCAATAGTCAACCCCGGATGGTGAGCATCTAAAATGTCGCAAACACGGCCTGCTTTCGAACGCTATAAAGCCGTGATCAGAGCCAGTCAAACGCGTTATCCTGTAAATCTGTCAATACTGGGGGAATTTCTATAAAAGTCAACAGTTACCTGCAGGTACTTTTGGTGCATGTGCTATGCATAATGAGAGAACAAGTCAAGCTATCTGCGGCTTAATTAGTCGTATCTAGTCTAGTTTTCATGTTGCACTCGCTTAACCTTTACGAAAATCATCAAGTGCGAGTCAGTGATATGCTGTTACTACACGAGCCTTGAAAGGGCCAGTTATTTGATTTATGAGAATACTGAAATAAATTTAAAAAAAAGCCGTACGCTAGAAATATCTCAAGGATTTTGCATTGAGTTGATGCGGATGGTTGGCCAGGTACAAATGGCAGTAAGTACAAGTCGCCTGGGCTTTTCATACTATAATAAATTCGTCGAAACCTATGTGAATATGAACAAAATACAACAGTTCAAGGAAAGCAGGTATCGTTATGACCTGGTTTTTCTAGGGCGTCTCTTCGGGGTAAGGACTTTAAAGTAAATTGTTGCAACAGTTCCTTGGTTTCAGAGTGCTTTTTAGATAACAACAAGCTGAAGAGCATGTATAGTTCATCATCTTCGAGCTCGCATCTCACACAATGGGCACAGTAATAAACTAACTTGTTTGAGTGCGAGAGATACTCACGTTGCGGAATACCACATCGATGTGTGGATCTGGAGACCCGAGACTGGTTGCCTGGGTCCGCCTTCGGTGAAGTTATGCCGGACCTACAGCACCTGTCGGTGTTGCGGTTAGGCGAAGTGTACCCTGGCCCTGTATAATCGCCTGCACATAAATGCAGCAAGTTGCCTCGAGCCAAGGCCTGGTATAGCCGTACATTGCCGTATGTAAGCTTTACAGCATAATTTTGAGGTCCGAACCGGACCCGTATGCATCTATTTTGTAGGGCTCGAGAATAATAGCACTTGAGTAGTTTTGGACCAGAAGAAGCTCTCTGTGCGGGTGTCGATTACCACCGAGCTTGACAAATTATGCATCATCTGCACAGCAATGAGGCAGGTAAAGTGCGCATATGTCCGTGTCGGAACTGATGGGGACCTCGATTACAATTGATGAATACAATAAGGTAGCAGCGGCTTGTGATGTAGGGACAATACTCTCCAAATTTGTGATATCCGGTCCAGTTTACATGAATCTATTGGCCTTACCGCGAATAATTTAACGGCTATGCGGGCCCAAAGCCGCTTCTCCACTTTAGTCCGAAGACGAATCAGCTGCATGCGTCCGAAGCGATGGTTAGGGTGAAATATCCTCCATGGTCTGCCGGATTAGCGATAGTTTGACTACTTCGGCTTGACTGAGGCTCGGTATTTATATAAACGAGCCATGTTGTTTGTTGATACTATAGTTATTTGGGTGGTTTGCTGAAACAAGGGACAAAAATAGCGTTGCCATCTGTCAAAGTCCTACCAATTAAGTACCTGCATCAGGGGTTCCACATTAGTCGGCAGCTTCAGATAATATCGACCCCACTTACTGCTTGATGCCAGAATTTGTCGACCAAACTTCGGAGCAAAGCTCAAGACTCGGTGCACTAACAGGATAGCACACAGCACGGCACTGCACGGCACTGCGCTTTCTGTTCCGTGTGTTAAGTTGCTGATGAAACCTATATTTGTATTCTGTCAAACGACCTGTCAATCAACCGAATAACGAATTGCGTCATACAAATGCTTGCATTACAAACTACATGCATCTTTTATGTGCGACCCCCCTGTGCGACTGCTTCCCAGCTGCAAACATTGTCAAGCCAATTAATGAGGAGCATACAGGCCTCTAATAAGGCTTATTAGCCCCCTGTAATGATTCCGCAAGCACTTCCTGCCAGTGATAATGGCATCCTTGAATATATACATACTTACTTAATGCTGCAAATTTCTTACACTACTAGTTCGGGCCGATGTCCGGCAAACGGCTGTAATATCAGAATATACGGACTAGGAAATCTCACCTTACCTCTGCATAATACAGCATACAGCAACATACACTTACACAGCAACATACACTTACATTAAGTGGTAACGACGGTTGCAGAATAAGTATATATGCGCAGCTTTTGCGCATCGATATAGTCCATTTACAAGTGTACATTCCTGCCCCGCACTTTTGTTTTCTTAATGCAATCCTCAAATTTCAGCCTCATGTCTACCCTGCGCACAGCCGACAGCATATGGTGGCTAAGAGAAATTTTGCCAATCGATGTATGTTCGCCCGGCGAGAATGCTGCTGTACTTGTGACTGTTTTCATTTTGCTAGCTCTCATTCTCCGGCTAGCAACCTGCATGGCACCTGCGCTCTGTGAAGGAGCCAAGATCATCGCGCTAGCTGTTGTTCGCACTGCCATTGTGGCAGAATAATTTTAATTCGAAGCCGGCCGAAAAGATAACAAATCTTTCGCACACAATTTTCTATTTATATACGCGAGATAATAATCATGATATTCTCCCGAGCGCTGGCTTCAGTCGCCGACTTGGAAGCACTGGTCTCTGTCTGGCCTCGCTTAGATTGTCAGTTGAAGAGTTATTAGCACTGTTCATGGCGGCATTGAGAGAGACGTTACTTCCATTGTACCGATTCATAATACTTTCAAGGCCGTTGTCTGTGCTATTCCGGCCAGTCTCACCACCATAACTACCATCAGAACCAGGGCTTGCTCTGCTGCTTGAAGACCTGAAAGAGCTCAGACTATTGCTATCACCATCTGTGTATTTGCCGTAGCCCTTTGCTGTGCGGCGTGCGGGCTGTTCTTGGCCCTGTAAGAATGCATGAACCCGCTGTTGAATCGAGTTCGACGGCTTGAAGGACGAGCGCCAGCGCGCATCTTTCTTGCCAGGGTTGGAATTACCAGCATTCAAGTCAGGGCTCGATTGGGGGCTTACAACAAGTGGAGAATCAAACGCGGGCGCAGATTCAACCGATCTGATGCTCTTACTACCATCACTGTAGTCCTCTAAGCCTGCATCGAGACCAAGATTGCCGTTGTTTGAAGAGTATGGTCTTTTGTCCGATTCGTCGTCCTCGCTATCAATGGCTCCAAAGTGGATGACGTCCAAACTAGCTCTCCTGCCAGCCGAAGCCGTGCGGATGCTACTAATTGACGCCTGCCTGCTGTGCTTAACGCTTCCTTTGCGTCCTCCAAACCATGATGAGCGACGCTGGGTCGAGGCATGACTGCCGTGGGGGTGAGAATGGTTCGGATTGGCATTGGAGCCGGTGTTTTGATCGCGTAGCTGGCGCAGAAAGTCGACATTGGAGTCAATGTGGCCGCTGGGCGCCTCAATGACAATGGTGGAGCTTTTGGCATCCAAGCCAGTAAGGATCTGGCCAAGCTTCCGTGCTAGTACTGGTTTGGGCAGAGCCGGCTTGGGCAGAGCCGGTTTGGGCAGGGTCGATTGAGGCAAAGTCGATTGAGGTAAAGCTGCTTGAGCTGCCTGTTGCGGCATCTGTTGCGGTATCTGCTGCGGCAACTGCTGGGGCAAACCATGAGTGGAAATCCTGTTTACGCGCAGCAAAGCCGATGATGGTTTCCCGGCCGGATTTGGCACAATAGGTGCACCGTTTAGCGGTACAAGGGGATCAATGTTCAAAGCATCCAGTTCAAAGTCGTCTAGTGTTGGAAACCGAGCAGCGATCTCACTTTCAGAGATATCAGAACGGCCACTAGGCGAGACAGGGCATGGCAATTGCGATTGTGGGAGAGGAAGCATGCCAGGCGAGACCGGGCGTGTAATAGGAAGCATAGCTGGCGACGAATATCCCATTACAGGCGATGCAACGCCAATTACCGGCTGCATCATTGGCGATGTGTTTTGAGAAGTTACAATCAGCGGAGGGGGCACCTGTTCTGGCCGCGCTGGCATTGGGGGTCCCTCGCGTGATCGAACGCGAAGCAGATCTGTCGAAACTGGCGCATGTACTTGTACTAGCGGCTGTTGTGGCGGCTGCTGGAGTCTCTGCTCTGCTGCACGGGCCCATTTGTCCTGGATAGGGCATTCGACGCCGCGCATGGCCGCCAGCTCCTGTAGAACCTGGTATACAGTAGGCCGCTGCTGTGGCTGGAGCTGAAGCAGCACTCTGATCATATTGCGTAGTCTTGGGGAGTACGCTGGCCGCTGTGGCATGATGTATTGGGCCGACAAGATGGCAGCGTTGCCGCCCTGCTCAAATGGAGTGGTGTAGAAGCACAGCTTGTACAGAAAGACACCCAGAGCCCAGATATCACTCTTTTCATCTATTGGAAACCCGCGCGTCACATCAATCATCTCAGGACTCCGGTACTGTGCTGTGGTATGGTGCACAATGTCATCTTCCAACACTCGTGCTTCTGCAGCGTTTTCAGGCGGCCGAAGCACTGGCGAGACAGAACCAAAGTCGCAAAGTTTCCAGTCACCATCCCCTGTGAGCAGCACATTTTCAATCTTCAAATCACGGTGGATCAAAGGAGGCTGGAGATAATGCATATGTGCCAGACCTAACGTCGTGTCAAACATGATCTTAAGGACCTCTGTCTCAGTCAATTGCGTACGCAGCCTGGCATTCATGTAATCAATAAGCCCACCGCCTGAACAGTACTCCATGAGCAAGAAGACCTCATATCCATGGCCAGTTTTGCTGCGCTCAGCATGCGAATCGAAGTACTGCACAACGTTGGATTTACCACGCAACCGCTGCATTGCATCAACCTCTGCTCTAAGTAAAGCAAGATACACCTTATCTGGCACTGCTACGCGCTTCAGACAACCAACAATTCCACCAGGGAGCGCTGGCTTTGTTGAGCAAGTATAGACGTGCGCAAACCCGCCCTCAGAGACATATTTGCCAATAGTCGCCTCATGAGAGCCTACAGTTAGTACTGTGCCAGGCGTGTATGCATTTGGCGGCGGAGCGGGCATTGGACCTCCGCAAACTTGATGGCTCAAATCAGTTTGTTGACGACAACAGCGCCCGTTTAATGCCACCGTCGCCCGCCTGCACATGCGCCACATGCGCTACGCCACTAACCCGCTTCCCACTGCTAAACATCTATATATATTCCCATTGTTGAATCGAATTGAGGAGAAATCATGGGGACAGACATGGTGAATAGACAGACTCGAGTGGGTCTCATTTCTAGGGTATCGTAGCACTATCCTTGTAGAATTCATCAATAAAGAACGAGATTATGTATGTACATGAAGCTAAAGCAGATCAGTGTCTAATCCTACTCTGCGAGCAGTTTTTCTGACTCTCTCGGGAGTATCTTCGGGCCCGCTACCGTATCTTTCCAGAAGCTGGAGGTACTCGCGCTGGTTGGCCAGGAATGCAGCCGTCTCCCGCAGGTACTCGGCTGAGGAGGGTGCTGATCTGATGTTCTTACCCATGTTCCTCAAGGCCTGTGTATTCAGCGGCACCTTTGGCTCTGCTACATCCTCTTTAGCCGATTCCTTGGCCTCTGTCTTTTGTTCGCCGAGTGTCTCGACCTTGATCTCCGATCGGGCAGAGAGTGCTATTTGGGCATTTTTTCTAGCAAGCACAGCAGCCTGTTGGGCAGTTTGAGCTGATCTTTGCTGCTTAGCGAGCTGTCTCATAATGAGACGATACGCTCTGGCGTAGCTGTTGGCGGGGGCGGTCATATTCCAGTCGCAGAAGCACCAGAGTCTGGTTGATCAAGGGAACTTGAGCCCAACTCGTTGTGGCGCGAACGCAAACCGTTGTGGCGCGGGAACCCGTGGCGTTTAGCTATCGTCCCAAGATGAACGTGCTCGAGCTGTGGTGTGTGGAGTGGTTGCTTTCTAATCATCCGAGCGTCGGCCTGATTTGTCCGTCTGTGAAACTCTCAATATTTTATTCCATCCTCACTGTCAGATGCTTCGCACAATCAGCAAACAAAGCCTTGCCAAGGCAACCCCCTCTTTTGCCCGCTCTGCCAGTTATGCTTACCCCAACACCAGATACGGCAGCAAGTACACTGTCACTTTGATTCCTGGTGACGGTATCGGAGCCGAGACCTCTGGTGCTGTGAAGACCGTCTTCAAGCATCTGAATGTGCCCGTTGAGTTTGAGCAGGTTGATGTCACCGGTGAGGTCAAGGGAACTCCTGAATCTGAGTTCCCTGCTGCTTACCTCGAGGCCATTCGCTCTTTGCAGCGCAACAAGATTGGTCTCAAGGGTATTTTGTACACTCCAGTTGTCCGCACTGGCCATCCTTCTTTCAACGTCCATCTGCGCAAGGAGTTGGATATCTTTGCATCTATCTCACTCTACAAGACCATTCCCGGTGTCAAGACTCGCCAGGAGGGCATTGACTTTGTTATTATCCGTGAGAACACCGAGGGTGAGTACTCGGGTCTGGAGCACAAGCCCACCGAGGACATCGTTGAGAGTTTGAAGATCATTACTGAGTACAACTCTGAGCGTATTGGTCGCTTTGCATTCGACTTTGCCGTGCAGAACAACCGTAAGACCGTCACTGCCATCCACAAGGCCAACATCATGAAGCAGTCTGATGGTCTTTTCCGCAACACCATCAAGAAGCTCCAGTCTGACTACCCTCAGATCGCTGTTAACGACATGATCGTCGACAACGCCTCTATGCAGGCCGTGTCCTACCCCCAGCAGTTCGATGTCCTGGTCACTCCTAACTTGTACGGTACTATTCTGTCCAACATCGGTGCTGGTCTCATTGGCGGCCCTGGTCTCGTTCCCGGTGTCAGTATCGGTCGTGAGCACGCCGTATTTGAGCCTGGTTCGCGCCACGTTGGTCTCGATATCAAGGGCAAGAACGTTGCCAACCCTACTGCCATGATCCTGTCGTCTGTTATGATGCTGCGTCACCTCGGACTGGAGGACTTTGCCAACAAGATCTCTGCTGCCAACTACAAGGTCTTGGCTGACGGCCAGGTCCGCACTCCCGATCTTGGTGGCAACTCCACTACTACTGAGTTCACAAACGCCATTCTCAAGGCTCTTGAGCAGGTCTAAATTGAGATCAGGCAAGAAAATAACGGTATGTACTCTAACGAATAGCTCCAGATTAGCCAAACCAAAACCGGGGTATTACCCTTGCCCTGTATGCAGTGGTGAGCCATGCGATTAACTTAATGCGTCCTCTGGAGTTTAGATTCAGCATCCCACGCGATTATTTGCCACTTGAGATGTCACTCATTGACTCTTTGGTGGCTTCGCCCAGAGAAGAGATTCACACTATCGTACAAGAGACGCTGGCAGCCGTAAAATATGAAGTAGCAGCGCTCACAGCCAACAAGTGTAAGGCTAGTGGAGATGCACACAAACAAGCGCTGGTGCGGATCCGCAAGCTGCGTAAGTACCTTGTGCAGAAACAAGCAGAGCTAGAAACGTGTGGCAACAAGCTAAAACAGCGGGTAGTGTTTGCACACTCAATTGAGGCAGCAAGTTCACAAGATTTGGCCAGAGCAGTTGAATCGGCAGATTCTGAAAAGCGTGCAGAGGCTATAAGCAGCCAGCGAAGAGAATTGGATATTCAAGTCGCGCAGTACCTTCTGGACACTAACCACCACCCCGAGTTTGACCAGTTTTGCAATTCGGTTCAGCAGCTGCCGTTGAGAGAGCTTTGTGACGTAGCAAAGTATGAGGAGCTGAACAAGATCACAGATGCACTGAAATGCGAGGATTACACTACTTGCTTCACATGGTGCAGCGCACACAAGGCGCCGCTGCGAAAGATGCGCTCCCCGCTGGAATACGTGCTGCATACTTTGAAGTACCATGATCTGGTGACCAGTGGCCAGATGCTGGAAGGGCTGCGATACTCGCGGCAGCACCTCACTAAATCTGCACATCTTCATCCTGAATTGACCAAGATGATCACGGATGTTTTTCTGCACGCTTCCCCCTGTGATGCAAATATTGCAAAAAGAAAAGCGCTGGATATGGCAGCAAGGATATTCACGGAGAACTACAGATCAATGTACGGCCTGCAAACTGGACCACTGCTCAACACGCTATACGCAGGGCTCACGGCAATGCACATGCCCATCTGTGACCAGTTCAATACTTTGAAGTTTTCGCATAACAACTGTCCCTGCTGCGACCCGCTGTTGAGACCGCTTACCAGCAAGACAAATTATGCATTTCATTCGTTTAGCACTTTGGGTAAGAACCTCTGTGTCAATGCAAAGACCAACCATCTGCATGACCTCGGAGACCTAGAGACACCAGACCTTAATTGCAGCATCTGCCATGAAGCCAGCATGAAGAGCCGTGGCGAGATAGAAAATCACAAGGTGTTCCTCATTTGATTTGTCGTTCCTGTCGTCCCCGCCGTCGTTCCCGCCTCGGCTACTGGCCTGAAAAGTGTCGTCTTTGCGCCGCGCTCCCGCTGGTCTCGAGAGGTCCGGCCATCGCCCTTGGCAGTGAGCTGGTGCTTATATCCAGGATATACTTCCCATGCCAATTTGCTAGTTCTTTCAACCTCGTAGTTGCTCACGCGCGCTAATCTCTTTGTTTCCCAGCTGTTATAGGGCTCTCCATCAAATAATGTCAGTGCAAACTTCGCCTGGGGACATAGTGCTCGTGCTGCTTTGAATGTGCCAAGCATCAGCTCCTGGTGTTGCCTAACAAGCCTATCCTGGTTACTCTCCGACTGCCCGCAGTGAGGAAAGTTGAACACGAATGTGATGTGCGGCTTTGGCCTGTCTGTCGCGTCTTTGGCTGCATTTATAGCCCGCTTGAGCTGCTTGTTCTTGTCCATTGAAGTTGCGTCAACTCCGTACAGCACTTTGGCTCTTTCATCGCTCTCCAATCCCTCTAATATATCGCTTGCAGAGCTGTACTTTGCACAGACTTGATCTCTTTTGTCCAGCGAAGTAGCAATTACAAACGGGACAATCTCGGTTTGTATAATGGCATTGGCGTAGGAAAAGTCACCTTCTCCCAAACAAATTGCGATGTCACAACCTGAAAGCGGCTGGAATTTGGTCATATCCTTTTCCTGCTGCTGTTTTCTGGCATCAGCTATTTTAGGACTAACTCCAGAGTTTTTCTTGCGCTCCTGCTTCTGTTTCGCTACTTGTAGCTTAGTTACACCCTGCTGATGAGCAGCAAGCGCTTTTTTCAAATTCAATCTGGCCATTTCAAATGCTGGTGCCTAACGCAGCATAATTTTGATAAATATATTCAAATCTAAGAGAGATGTGCATGTGTGGCGCGCACGCCACAAAACTCCGTGCTGGCGCCCAACGATATTAATCCGTTTTCAACGAGAACGATGCCGATGGGCACGATATGCACTAAAAATCCCGCATGAAGCTAAAGCGGCAAGGTTAGGGCATATCTGTATACGGGGATTCCGACGTGGGGCTCAACTCAACTTGTCCCCAACCACTTTTAGCACTTAATAGCGGTTACCAACAAGTCACAAACATCAACAATGGCTGGCCAACGTATGCGTGAGCTGATCCTCGAAGAGCAGGCAAAGATTGTCGCTGCCATTGAGAAGATCGATGGCACCAAATTCACCATTGACAAGTGGACCAAGGAGAACAACCAAGGCGAGGGCATTACTGCTTGTATCGAGCGTGGCAATGTCATCGACCGTGGTGCTGCTAATGTCTCTATGATCTCTGGTCGTCTGCCTGAGCGTGCCACCCACGCCATGAAGGCCAACCATGAGAGCCTACGTCTTTCCGGCACCCACGAGCTTGATTTCCGTGTTTGGGGTCTTAGTATGATTATCCACCCTCACAACCCCATGGCGCCCACTGTCCATCTCAACTACCGCTACTTCGAAGCTCTCGATCTTGAGGGTAACGTGCAGGCATGGTGGTTTGGCGGTGGCACCGACTTGACGCCCTCTTACCTGTTTGAGGAGGACGCCATTGAGTTCCATCAAAGCCTTAAGGAGTGCTGCGATGCCTGGCGCCCTGGTGCTTACACTGAGTACAAGGACTGGTGTGATAAGTACTTTTACAATGCTCACCGTGGCGAGGCTCGTGGAATTGGTGGTATCTTCTTTGACGATCTCTCTGGAAAGTCTGTTGACGATATCTTCCCATTCGTGTCTTCATGCCTCAAGGCATTTTTGCCCGTCTACACCCGTATTTTGGAGCGCCGCATCAACATGCCCTACACTCCTGAGCAGAAGCACTGGCAGCAGCTGCGTCGTGGCAGATACGTTGAGTTCAACCTTGTCCACGACCGTGGCACTGCCTTTGGTCTCCAGACTCCTGGTGCCCGCATTGAATCCATTCTCTGCTCGATGCCGGCCACTGCTTCGTGGGCCTACAAGCATTCTCCCGAGCCTGGTTCCGAGGAGGAGCGTCTGCTAGATGTTTTGGTCACGCCTGTTGACTGGATTGAGCGTGCTGAGGAGAAGGCTCTTGCCGCTGATGCCGCAGCTCATTAAGCTCTAGAGGCATCCACTGTTTCGCGTTTGCGCTGCTCCATCTTTTCTCTTAGCCTGTCGATTTTGGGACAGTTGATGTTCAGTGCCTGCTCGCCAGCTCTGGTGTAGAAAGCGCTGCAGCACGCATAGAGAGCGTCTATGGCGGCTGTGCAGCGCTGTTCGTTGTACTGGTGCTGCTTAAGACATGTCTGGATCGCGCACGCGTATTCCTGGCATGCATTGTTTGCCATAATTCTTTGGCCCGAGGACAATAGTGGGCCTGATGGAATCAGCTCGATAGGCATTCTGCTAGGTATTAGTCCGCAGTTTCACAATTGCGGTCCCCTTACCCTGATCCCTTGGAACTGGCAACGTGGTGGCTTTAAATCCTTGTCAACAACACAATTTCGGCACTAATTCAAAGAATGTGCCCCCAGAATTTGCTGTAGACCATATGTACATAATACTTTTCACCATACGGTTAAACCTTCAGGCGACATTTGAGTGTCAGTTTGGTCCTGCTGCAGGTGTGTTTATGGTGGGTGCATAAAGGGCATGCACAGGCTGTGTCTCGTTTGACAACACCTGTATGTCCACGGCGACAAAACAAGATGAGCATGAACCCCCAATGATAGAGCTGGTAACACCTACCAAGACACACGTTCCTATATTCAATCCAGTAACCAGCAGCGACGAGCTTAACCCGACTAAATGGACTGAGGATGAGTACGAGTATGAAACAGACTTTCAGGTAGAGTCGCAGCGAGGGTGGTTCTTTTGTGGGTTTGCACTATTTTCGCCAGACTCTCTGCTGCCTAAAGACCCAAAACCGTTCACGAGTCTGGACGGAACACCTCTCGGACAAAGCCTGGAAAGTGTGCAAGTGCCAAACGACTCTTGGGAGTGGTTTTGGCACACCTGGTATGCAGATATGACGGGAGACGTGGATGATCAGGGATGGCTTTACAGCTGGCGATTCTCGTCCAAGCACTGGCATGGCAGGCATCTTCCGTTTCGATCGTTCGTGCGGCAGCGTCGCTGGCGGCGTGTTCGCAGAAGGCCGCTCGCTGCTTTGGAAGAGCCCATCGTTGCAGAGGATTTTGCTGATAATGGTACAGCAATTAGCGACTCAGCTTCTAAGCTAATCGTCGAGGTACGCAGATCCACTAGCGTGAAGCGCCATCCTACCAAGAAACGGCCAAAGGATCAAAAGGAGTTACAACGGCCTACAAGCATGATTACCGTGAGTAATGGCCGCAATAGCAGTGAGATTGAAAGTCTCTTCGGCAATAGTAACCATGCTAGTGTGTCAACCTACGATGGGTCGTTTCTGGACGTACCGACAAGATCGGACTCACTGTCGAGTCCTCTGACTTTGACCGATACAACGGGGAGCGGCCTTATGCGGCATAAGTCCAAGATCATTCGCGGGGCCGAACGAAGCGCTGAAAAGGGCGCAGCAATTGGCAAACTCGCCCGTAACGAGATTTCAGCAGCTGCAAAGACGACCGCGAAGACAGCTGTAAAAACTGCCACTAACATCAAGAATTCAGGCAAGCAGGATAACTATAGCGACGATGAGGAATTCTACGAGAGCAAATCACACCTGAACCGCAATAACAATACACCCGCTTTTTCAACAAGTGTCGATCACGCTGCCGTTAAGCGGATGGTTAAGCAGGCAAAGCGAGACCAAGACGCGCTCAGACGCGAGCGTCGAAACCCGCAAAGCACTCGCGGCCTTATCGATCTGCTAGCAGTGTGCCGAAATGACCGCGAGAAGACCACAGCGATCATTAAATTCCTACAGGTCCTTCCAGGCTCGGAACAGCTGATCATAGCAGCTGCAAGAGATATCCTCAACGAATTTACCTTTCCAGCAAGCAAGCAGCTAACGATTCAGAAGCTGCGACATGAAAATCAAAATTCTGTAGCGGATGCCTTCGAGGAAGCACTAAACTGATATGGTCGCTAATTGTGATGCACAATCTGAGATATGCATTTAACTAATAATTTATTTGACTACAAGCTGCCGAACGGCATGGACGGCTAGGGGGCCCGAATTTACAGAAACTAGATGTCCCGACCTTTTATGGTGTTGAACTTGCAGCGAGTCGTTCTTTTATTCTTTTTGTCGAGGATTTCGGCATCGAGCGCTTAAAATGCCTCCAGTGGTCTTAAACAGCGCTCTGGTACTTTCCAGGTTGCTTAGCGTGCCTCAAATTGGATCACACGGCGAGTGCGTTCCTTGTAAAGAACGCGGTGGCCACACTCTTTGCAGCGCACGGGCTCGCCCTTACTGAGAGACACATGTCTTGCGCAGTTGGCACAGAGATACTGTGTGCCTGCACCAGCTCTATGTGAGGCGACGCCAACTGCAGAGCCGGCAAGGCTAGAGCTATTTGTAGGGGGCACAAACGCTTCACGACCGCTCATTGAAATGGTAAAACTGGATCTAATTTAGCTCAGGTGCTGGGTGAGATCAAAATATCGCCAACTTAGTCATGTAACTTTTTTTTGACGAGCTTGCCACATATGACGCCACTTCATCGTCAGTTGTCAGTGTAGGCGCCACCCGCTTTTGGCCCACCTCGAAAATTGACAAAAGATCAGTGTTTACTGTGCTTGCACATTCATAGCGTTTTTGTTGGCAAGTTCCCACCAGAAGCATTTCCTGAGATTGCGATGACATGCGATCAGCAATTGTCGCGGCCACAAG
The DNA here is from genome assembly GCA_954870865.1 of Wickerhamiella slavikovae. Taxonomy (NCBI): domain Eukaryota; kingdom Fungi; phylum Ascomycota; class Dipodascomycetes; order Dipodascales; family Trichomonascaceae; genus Wickerhamiella; species Wickerhamiella slavikovae. The sequence continues at coordinate 432,859 of CATOZL010000003.1, forward strand.
ACCCATAAAATGGGTTCCCGAAGCAGCACAACGGATTGGATTCATTATGCCATCTGATCAGCACGGCAAGCGGCCGGCTGCTGAACAAAGGCCACAAACTCCACAAAACCCCACGTTCAAGGATCTTTCTCGAAGGCTGAGATCATTCTATGGCCAAAACTACGAGGATCCCCGGCCCACACAAGCAAGAGCAGGTCCTAAAAACGCGGCCGAGGTCATCAATTACTTGAACTTTCTCAGAGAGGATATCAGAGTTATGATCAGGTACCTTGTTGATCTGGACAGAGATCACAACAAAAGAAGCGTCGCTGCTGAAGATAGTTTGGAGGAGTGCGAGCTGATAGAGTGTTATGAGCCGCACATGAAGAAATGCTTGAGCTATAAGTTGTTCCCCAAATTGGAGGCCAAAACTCCACAAGCGTTTAAGCGATTTATTTATGACCTTACACACAACACATACTTCAAAGAAGGCCAACTGGTTAGCTCCTATGACGGGTATACTTCAGTATTGTTGATGGATCTCCTGCGAAGAGGAAACCCAGAGTCAGCACCACTTTTGACGACTGCCGCCTTTAATGATGCCATTGGCTACTATTTGAGTCAAAAGAATGTGCGGCAGGCATTTATATTATTGGGCGAGATGGAAAAAGCCGGGCTGGCGCCTAATAGGAAGACTCATCATCTCCGATTGCATACTGCCAAGTACGAGCTACAAAAGAACCCGTATTATAGTAATTTCAAGGACCCCGACTTCTTTGAGTCTACAGAAGAGAGAAAATCACCGATCAATCTAATAATGACGATTCTACGGGACATGCGACGCGCAAAGATTGGACCCAACGAGCAGACGTGGAATCTCGTCTTTCAAGCAATGCCTTCGGGATACTGCAAGCACTTTGTGCTTGAAGCCATGCGGAATCGTGGGATAGCACTTCAGGACGAGTCGTTCCGCCAGTGCTTTGAGCTCATGCATAAGTTTTACGGATTCGAGGCCGCAAAGCAATCGGCCCAACAACGAATCGATGACGGCTCAATTGGAGACGCTACTTTGCGACAGCTGGTAAAATGCGGTAGGAAAAGCAACGTGGAGTTTCTCGAAATTGCCAACTCTATTTTGCCAGTATGCCGGACGGAATATACCAGGGCTGCAAACGCATTGCTTGAAACGCTTTGCTTGCAGCGCAAAATAGGAAGCATGTTTGGGCTGCTGGGGCTGCTGAAAGTTGAGCCGGACGCAGAGACATTCAGGCTTTTTGTCAAGGCCACAGCGGCTTCTCAATCGTCGCCCAAACTCACAGCAGTAATGATTGCAATGCTGATGCAAAGCGAAAAGCAAAGTGCATCGGGATTCAGAGCATGCGCAGCCAGACAAAGAAGGGTACAAGAGCAGATGTTTGCACCCAAAAACGTGTCAGCCGTTTGGGATCGCTTAGTTCAGGAACTGGGCTGGAAAAAACTACCCAACAGCCTTGAAAACGATTTCGAGCGGATAGAAACTGTGCTAGATAAGTTTGAGTTCACCGAGCCGCTGCGAATGGTCAAAACAATTCCACCACCAAACTCCAAGAGCTATGCGCAGCAAGTTGAATTGGGAATGTCCAGTCCCCACACGTTCGGTAAAGCGTTTGTAGGCCTTCTTTAATGATCGATAATGAAAATAAATTCAAGATAAGCCCTTGACAGCATCTTGTTGTCTCTTACGTTCCTCATTCACCTGAGAAACCTTTTCAACAGTGCGTACACTACCCAGGATGTCTCTCGTTTTACCAAAATAGATCTCATTCAAGGAGTTGCGCATCTTCGACTCGATTTCCTCAATTGAAGACCCCAAATTAGCAATGTGGTTCGCTTCGTCGCCCTGTACCGGTAGATCAAGCTCGGTTTGTCTGGTCAGATTGCCGCTCAAAGAGAATTTGTTGGTGGCAGTTTGTTTTGCAGTGTTGACATCTACAATGACAGTAGATGTGATTTTATAGTTTGCAGAGAACTTTGCTGCCAGGTCGCTGACCTCGAACACATGAATACTGTCCCAAAATGAGACGCCAACCTCCTTCTTGAGCAACACAACGCCCGCAAAGCCAGGACCATCTTCTGCTGGCCACAGATAGACCGAAGAGAGACCCTGCTCAAAGTAGAGCTCGCGGTAAGTATCGAAAGCCTCATTAGCGGCTACTTCCAGCTTACGAAGGCCAGCAGGAAGCGGATCAGGTGCATCCTCAAGTTCGGGGACGAACTTGTTGGAGTGCGGAGAGCGGTGGCTATCGCCATCTCTATTGTAGTCGCAGCACAAAAATGAAGCCCCGCTGCTAGGGCAGCGCTTGATTGTGAGCGGGACATCGGTTGTGGCAAGCAATTCCTCTGCTAAAGCGGAGTTCTGTTGGCATAATGTATTGAGGTTGGACTGCACGTCACGCGGGTTCAATCGCCGCAGCAGGTCAAGCGCAGCATCAAATTGATCATCACTCATTGTTTGGTTGTTGTAAATACCGGTACAGATACAGGATCCTTGCTCAATTCAAGGTTGATAAAGGTGGTTTGAGGCTGTTAAACGCGCGGGGTTGGGTTGAGCCGGGCACACCCACAAGACAAAGCGTGGCGGCGATTCAAGCAGCAGTCTGTGGCGTCGACAGCTGCATGGTGATGCATAATGCTGAACGTGGTGTCCATCGGAATACAGCATTGCGACAGATTCAAAGGGGCGAGCGCCTGAGAACTTGTTGCTAACATGCATAAAAATGTAAAGCGTGAGCCTGGGATGTGTGCGATCTATGGCCAATGTGGTAAATTGTCCAGGTTCGGCTCACAATTGCCATGCCCAGCGAATGTGCCTGCAAGCAAGTTACCAGAGGATAGTGCTGCTAAATTAGAACAGCTCTGTGGCGCAGAATTTGCCAATGAGGTGTGTTGCTCAAGCGAGCAAGTAAATGAGCTTGTGGAGCAGCTTCAGCGTGTTGAACCGCTGATTGACAGCTGCCCAGCATGCCAACAGAACTTCGTGCAGCTATTCTGCCGGTTTACATGCTCTCCAGATCAATCTCAGTTCATCGAGGTTACTGAGACACAAAAGACGTTGGAAGGGCATGAGGCAGTGGCAGAGCTCTCGTACTATGTTGACCCAGAGCTGGCTGCTGCAGTCTACGGCTCGTGCGCAGACGTCAAGTTTAGTGCAACAAATAACCGTGCGATGGACCTCATCGGAGGCGGCGCAAACGAGTACAAGTCCTTTTTCAAGTTCATTGGCGACAAAAAGCCGCAGTTAGGTGGTTCGCCCTTTCAAATTAATTATCCATGGGACGAAACTCCAGACGACATAACGAGATCAAATGTCACAGCTTACGGCTGCAATGATGAGGGCAAGTACCATTGTTCCTGCGTTGACTGCCCTGCAGCGTGTCCTGTACTTCCTCCAGTGAAAAGTGGGGATACCTGCGAGCTTGCTGGGCTCCCGTGCGTCTCATGGATGCTTCTGTTCGGTTATTTATTCTGTATTGCTGTTTCGCTGGGTGTTTGGTTCAAATTTCGGCGAGCAAAGCTCGCGGCTCAGCACCAGGCAACTACTGAATATGCAAGGATCATCGAGACAGACGAAGACGACAGCTTTGATAGCGGATTGGACTCTATCTCACGGTATTCTGATAATAATAATGCAAATGGCAGCAGCTTTGGGGGTACAAACGGCAGTATCTACGGTGGATTTGGGGGGAGTTATCAGAGTCTCCCACGAACCTACTGGCTCAATTCAATACTGCAAAAGAATCTCACACGAGTCGCATTTTTCTGTGCCAAGTTCCCGATTTTGGTGATCGTGTTGTTCACCCTCGCGGCAATGACCTGTTCGCTGGGAATGTTCTGGGTCGAGCTACTCGATGAGCCTGCAAAGCTCTGGGTAGGACCGCAATCTCGTGAAGCTGCAGAAAAAGCTATTTTTGACAATGAATTTGGCATGTTCTACCGAACAGCACAAGCATTCGCTGTCAATGAGACAGGGCCCATCCTGCAGTCATTTGAGACCATGGAATGGTGGTTCTCAGTTGAGCAAAGAGTAGCTGCAGTACAATCTGTGGTGACCATGGATTCGCTGGCTGATTTCTGCCTCATGCCAATTGGCGAAAACTGCGTGGTCCAGTCTGTTCCACAATATTTCCATGGTGACATCAGTAAGCTGAATCCAGCAAATTGGAAACAACAGATCAAGAGGTGTGCTGAGAGTCCCGTGCAATGTTTGCCGACTTTCCAGCAGCCAATCCAGCCTAATTTGGTATTCGGCCACTACAACACCAGCGTTCTCGACACACAGGCATTGGTGACTACTTGGGTGCTAGAGAATGACGAAACGTCCGCTTACCGCTCTCGAGTAGAGGACTGGGAGCTCAGTGTTGAGGACCTGTTCCGTGAGTTGGCTGTCGAAGCTGAACAACGTGGGCTCAGACTGAGCTTCAACGTTGAGAGTTCGTTGTCACGCGAGCTCAAGAGGTCCTCTACCTCTAGTATTGGTGTTGTTCTGCTCTCGTACGTGATAATGTTTTTGTATGCCTCGCTCTCGCTTGGTGGCCGCCTCAACTTTTCAAAAAGATCGTTGGTAAGACTCAAATTCGGCCTGGGGATTTTCGGGATTGCAGTTGTAGCTCTTTCGGTTTGCGCGGCAGTGGGAATTTGTGCATTCTTTGGAGTTAAGCTCACACTGATCATCACTGAGGTCATACCCTTTATGGTTCTTGCTCTCGGTGTTGATAATATCTTCCTACTTGTTCACCAGCTAGAGATCATCAACGATCTCTACTCTCCGCATTCGATTGAGGAACGTGTTTCAGAGGCAGTGGGCTTAATTGGTCCTAGTATCATCCTTAGCTCGACATGTGAGGTCGCAGCGATCATGATTGGAACCTCAATCGACATGCCGGCAGTACACAATTTCGCCGTCTACTGTGCACTCGCAATCGCAATCAATACGGTGCTGCAGCTCACAATGTTTGTTGCGGCATTAGCATTAGATCAGAGGCGTATGCGTGCTGGCAGAGCTGATTTCTTCCCCTTTAGAGTCCTCGACAGTGAGGATGGCGGAATTGAGAATCAGAATGCGATTCTGAGCAGTGAAGACAGCTCCAGTGTTGACTCTCACCATGAAATTGACCACATTACTGCTGCTGCTGCTGGCGGCGGAGGTTCTAGTGAACTTGCTGGTGGTGCTACAGGCGGGACCAATGAAGCGGATTACACTCAAAACTCGCGGGTTGTATCGTTGTTTTTCGCGCGTGATTTGGCACCAATGCTGCTCAAGCGCACTACTAAGCTCATGGTCGTTTCATTTTTCATGCTGTGGCTGGCGGCCAGTCTAACTGCGCTTCCGGAGATGAAGCTTGGGTTAGACCAGAGGCTGGCGGTTCCAAGGGACAGTTTTCTTGTGGACTATTTCAGTGATATTTACGAGCACTTCCAGAGCGGGCCGCCAGTTTATTTCGTGGTAGAGCACTCATCCGTGGAGAAAAGACCTGAACAGCAGGCACTGTGTGGCAGGTTCTCAAGCTGTATGGAAGATAGCCTGGCCAATGTTCTTGAACAAGAACGCAAACGCCCAGAACTCAGCTACATCAACTCCCCGACTGCTAGCTGGATCGATGATTTCCTGCAGTGGCTCAACCCGAATCTCAGCACCTGTTGCTTAGAGGATGAGCAGGGCGAATTGTGCTTCCGACCAGGTGCCGGCTGTAATGTCTGTTACAGCGGACGCGATTACGATTTTAATATGACTGGATTCCCTCTTGGGCCGGACTTTGATCACTACCTTTCACTGTGGCTTGAAGCACCTTCGACATCATGCCCTCTTGGTGGAGCAGCGCCCTATGGGAATGCCATTTCTACTGAACATGGTAAAGTGCAGTGGAGCCAGTTCAGAACGTCACATGTCCCCTTAAGATCCCAGAGCGACTATATCAGTGCGTATGCGAATGCTAGAAGGATCGCCAACCAGGTTTCGCAGTCCTTGGGGCTGCGCGTCTTCCCTTACTCGGTCTTTTACGTCTACTTTGCGCAGTACTCAACAATTGTACGCGATGCTATTGTGATTGTTGGCTCTGCGCTTCTTGCAGTCTTTGTTCTGTCTTCGGTAATCTTGGGCTCTATTTCTACAGCTGCAATCGTAACTCTGATCGTCACAGTGATGATCGTTAACATTGCAGGCCTCATGGTCGCATTTGGCATCTCACTCAATGCGCTTAGTCTTGTGAACTTGGTGATCTGTGTAGGAATCGGTGTGGAATTCTGCGTCCATGTTGCCAGAGCGTTTACCTTTGTCCATAAGACCACAACTCTCGGTATGAGAGGTGTAGGTCGAACTGAGCGGGCATTCAATGCCATCAGTGGAACAGGTGGCACGGTCTTTGGGGGAATTGCAGTAACCAAGCTGCTGGGCGTGGCGGTTCTGGCCTTTGCGAGCTCGCATATTTTTGAGGTCTACTACTTCCGGATGTGGCTAGCGCTCTGTATCTGTGCGACCACCCATGCGCTAGTGCTGTTACCAGTTTTGCTGACATACTGGGGTGGTAGGGCCTACACAATCGGCGAAGACGGGCTTGTCGACCAGTTCGGTGACCTAGATCTATAGAATTTATTTAATTTTGAATATATCCTCAAACTCAAGAGAGATAGTAGTGGTGATGCGCTTTAGAGTTAGTAAATGTGACAGGGTAGGGAAATAGTGTACCTTGCATGAGCAGGTCTGGCATCAGACTTGGCTCAAAGAGCCCAAGCCAACAATGAGGGTCTCAGTCCAAAGACTAGAACCAACGACTTCCTCGCAAACAATAAGCTGGTCAGACGATGGAATAGTAGCAGTAAGTGCAGCCGCGGGCGGCGTGACACTATTCAGCTATGGCGCTAACGCTGCGACTGGCGGAAGCGAGCGGCCCCTGCGGTACGAGATTCCTGAGTCTGAACAACAATTGATCGATAATGTGCTCAGTAATGACTGCGCTATTGGAATTGGTGGTACCAGGCGCCAGACAGTAGCGGTTGACTGGTCTAAAACAGGTGCTGGGCCCAATTATTCATGCGCGCTCGCAGTGCTAAAGTGCAACGGCAATAGCTATGTATACTGCTCAAAAGCCGGTGCCGGTGGGACCTGGGCGGCTACAGATTTGGGGGTCTTGATTGCTGGGAAACTTGGGATTGACTATGCTGATCCTGTCTGCGCCAAGCGTCTTCGGATCAGGGCACTTAGTTGGCATAGAAACAAGACTCTATTGGCAGCAGCTTCAGAAGCTGGCGATTTTTATGTGCTAGAGTTTGTCGATGGTATTTGCACAAAGCTAAGCGCTGACCAGATTGGCGAAATGGCCGTCGCTCTGTGCTGGCGCGAAGACCAAGTTGTAGCTGCACTCGCCAGCGGTGCAGTGCTTTTGGTGTCTAATAAGGAAAAGCTGTATGAGAACTCCAAGAGGCCCGTCTCAATACATTGTTTCGAAGGAAAATTGGTCGTAATTTACTGCAAATTGGCAGTTGTCATCAATGGGGACAAGGCTGATACAAAGGAATTGCAAAGCATGCTGCCAATAGTGGGTCTTCTTCCATGGGATGAGCATCTTGTCGCTATTTTCGATGACGGGAGTTTGGAGTCAATCAACCCAGACTCAAGTTTGAGCTCAGAGAGCGTTGGCCAGATTGAGAGAAAATTCGGCCTTAAGGCGGGCAGATCAAAGATTTCAAGGGTACATGGAGTTGCAGTTGCTAGAAATATACCCTGTGCTGCTGTACTAGCCTCGTGTTTGCCAGACGACGTATGGCATTACCCGATCCCCTCTACGTTTTCGTCAACATTACGACTAAAGCGCCTTCCTGGCTCAAGTCCAGAGTTTAAACCCAGTTCAATTTCAAATGTGACATGGAAAGAGTGGTTAGCAATTGCAAAGTCAGAGACCAGTGCTGAACCCGATCTTGGCGAAAATGAGATCAGCTGGCCAACAGGACCATGGGAATCACCGGCTGCAGCAGTAGCCGGTATTGTGCTCTCGCCAAGGGCCGACCAGGTGCGCGACAAGGTCCTACAGGGCTTCGAACCAGCGCTCATACGCGAAATGCGGCAGCAAATTGCTAATGCAGTGTTAAGCTGCGATCTCACTGAGTATATCAACAGCGATGTTGATAAGGCCGTCAAGTACATGCTTTCGCAGCTTGCTTCATCGCAGTTCGGAGAGCCGCTCAGTCCATTGACGTTAAAGGGCGATGGGATCGAGTGCGCATTTGAGTTAAGCGGCCAGGATCCGTTTGTCAACGAAGTTCGCGATACCCAAAACCGGAAATGGCGGCGGTGCGCACTCACACGAATGCCGCTCCTCACATGCGACACACATTCTGCCTCGGAGTCCCCCTTTGTGAGGCTGAACCCCACGAACTATGACCAAGGGCTCACAAAGTTGCTTTTATCGGCAATACCGTTTTGCCCCTTTGACGGATCACGATGGCAGTCGCGCAAGGATTAGCTGGGGTTGATGATTGATAGGTATGCGTTCCAGAACACCGATAAAGTTGCCGAAAATGGGATCTGATAGTGTGGCGGAATTAGCAAAAAGTTCACAAACTGAGCAGGGGGCCAAACACAGAGATTAGTGGCCAGTGTAGAGAAGTAAGCGGCCATCAACTTCTCCCTTATTTCTGCTGCGGGCCTTTTCTCAACTACAACAGTGATGTACGAGAAAAAGCAGGCCAACATCAGCGGCGAGTAAAGAAGCTGGTCCACCAGTACTCGCTGAAAGATTGTGACAATCTTGGGGCCATCATCGTAGTGTGAATTCAAGAACTTGTACCACGGAGACTGCACAAATGAGACCGTAAATCCCCAAAGGCTGAATAGTGCCAGTCTTTCAAACTGAAACACCTCCGGATGATGGGGTGGCACTGAGTCCAATTGCGGCTGTTCAGCTCTTGGCAGTGCCAGCCCCAGCTCAACAAGATCATCGTCTGCCTCGTCAAGGATTACCTGGCGGCTGCGGCCCTTCTCCACAATGAATTTGAGCAGCGTGATTCGGTTTGAGGACTCGTCCTGAGGATAGGACGTAAATGCTATTACGCTTCTCAAAGTTTGAGCCAAACTATCGGCCAGCCCAAAGAGCACGGTATTTGTGAGCATTGCAGCTCCAAGTGACGAGAGCTGGCGCAAAGCAGTGTAGTGTGCGCATAATCTAACGACCAAATAGAGGTAGATACTAAGCACAAACCAATTGAGGACTGGGATGCGAAAGACCCTATATCGTGAAGCCAAATTGACAATCGGAACAAGAATAAGTGTATTTAAGAGGAGCACGAGGGTCCAGAAATGCGATTGCACATTATCCCCAAGGTGTACACTCCCTAAGTTGGGGATACTGGGCATGTACGTCTAGCAGATCAGCAACAGCAGTGTGGGCAGGATAAGGATATGCATATGTGGCGTACAGTGGCGGATACTTCCCATTCTCTAGATTAAAAGTCCATTACCTAACATTGTAGAAAGAAGGCGTGGGCAGACCCCTGGGAGGGAGGGTGCGGGCTAAGCCCTAACGTCCCAAATGACGAATACAAGCCCACTCGGTGTCGCGATAGTACCCACAGCATTGCGAGACACCAGTTCATTAACAGGCATATACAAGATGTACATTCCCACTGCTGACCGTCTGAAGATCCACCAGTACCTGTTCAAGGAGGGCGTTCTCGTTGCCAAGAAGGATTTCAACCAGCCTTCGCACGAGGCCACAGGTGTCAAGAACCTCTACGTCATCAAGGCTTTGCAGTCGCTCAACTCCCGCGGCTTCGTTAAGACCCAGTTCTCGTGGCAGTACTACTACTACACTCTCACTGAGGAGGGTGTTGAGTACCTTCGCCAATGGTTGAACCTTCCTGAGAACATTGTTCCCTCAACCTACAAGAACCCCCGTGCCGATTAAGGGACCAAAACCGTTGCCAACCTGCCCTATTTGCGCCGCAAGATGGATTAAATCGCAGTGCGCGCATAATTTGCATCGCTGCGCGAGGATAATGTAGTTTGCGCTTTATATATTCGAGACGCCAAGTAGCGAACATTTGACGCCTAGACGCCTCAAACGATATGATGGCTTTGCCACGCCGCCATGTTTCTGTCCTGTTGTCCTGTTGCCCTGTTGCCACGACCGCGCCTCCTACCAGGAACCTGGGATGTTTTTGCCACAAGGCACCACCCAGGAGGTGTTTTTGTCCAGTGTTTCTGTTTGTATTTCTAGATGCATATTCTAAACTTCACAAGTGCTCCCAGTGCTGCGGCACGTAATTTGTGTCAAATAAACTGTGAACCAAACTGGAAATGATTACTGAGCTCTTGGCTTTTTCGAAGATCACTACATGCGTATGAATTTTAAATATTACTACATGTAGATATACTTTCAAAGATTGATTCAGATCAAGATTGTCTCGCAATGGAGCCAACCAAAGTGTATGCTAGGTGAAGCCAAGACCAGCTGCTGTACCTGCAAATGTATGTGCAGGTGCATATGCAGGTCGTGACTTATTACACTGCCAAGCTCGTATTGCGCTACTGGCGATCATTTTATCAGGAAACGAGCTGGCTATGCAGTTTGATCGGAGAAATTAAGTCAGGCTGGGATTATTGTACCCTGTACCGATCCAACGATAACCCACATATGGACCAGGGTATTTGCGTGTGGGTGTCCTTGATATCTGATTTAAACTCCTTCATATAGACTATAGCTTATCGTCGTCTGGGTAAAGTTTCTTAATTAACCCTTTGGCCTCGTTTCGCACGGGGGCGTACATAATGCAGTCTGACGCAATGTACATAGTGCATGTTCAAATCTCGAGCTTTCTCATCATCGGGCCCTCTAGAAGCGGGTCCCGGTGGATTCGCTGGAGTTCTCGGGCAAACACATCTCTTGATGATGGCCAGGGAAACTGAGGGTAGCGTTGATTGCTATTTTTATAGCTAGCCATTCATGTAGGTGATGCTCGCCGAACTGTTGAATCAAGGCATGGGGCAGGGGGTTCATGCTGGCGAAGAAGAACGACCAAAGTTTCTCCGGGCTCGCACGGCCATGAATTTCAAGTCATCATTTGGGGAAATGGACACTGTGCATAAGGAACAGAGCAATTGCAGCAAAAAAAAAAAACCAACCCTTCTTCAATTGTGCAGCAACACCCACTATTTGAATGCAGCTGTAACTTGTCTAATTAGTCTTTGATTTTCTCTTGACGGGATTCTGTTTCAATGTTTACCAACAACAGCTTGTATGCATGCCGAGAAGCATGAGGGGCATGGCATGGGATTTGGTTGCGCGCAAAGCGCTTTGAATGGGTCAACTCTGTGGCTGCAATGTCTATTTTTATGAACCTGGGTTTTTGCCTATTTTCCACATTTCTATCATTCTTTGGTAAGAATGTTGTGATAGGTGATGCAGCCGTTAAGACTCATGCTATGGGCGCCTGGTCTAGAACACTGCTGCCCATCTCTATCAGGGATAAGACAATACTCACGCGCACGGCTGAGCAACGGCGACAATCCAAGGGTGCAATCACACTGCACAGAGTCCTCTTAACCGAGAACTCGAGTTTTCGCTCGGCGAAACGTGCAGAGACCCCCCTGTAATTGTGTGCCATCAACTTTTAATTAATTTGTTTTGTGTTTCAATAGAGGCGTTCTTGTGCAGCCCTCAGCGGGGTAGAGCCGATGCCGAGGTACTTGCATACTCTGCAAGTGGACTTTGAGCGTAATTATGTGAGTTGAACCTCACAAGAGCATTGTACCTCCATGCACTTGCCTATAACCTATGATGCCATGCGGGCAAAGGGCAGCTGTAAACTTTACCAGCGTGAGGGATTCTGCACATCATCTTGCGCCTTCGGTCCACTGTATCAAGATAACGCACGGCAGACAAGATGTTAGTATATATGAAATAAGTGGGGCAAAGTAAACCATGCGAGAACCTATGGTTCTCATTCCACGGTGACAAACAACGGGCCAAGAACGGAGCTGTATACTAGCCACACGGCACCGCAAAGAAAGATGCAGACACATTCAATGACTAGGCTGTGCAGACAGCTATGCAGCTGCATGCACAAAAACGCGCATCTAATATGTAAGGTCTCCACGAATCAATCCCGAAATTTGCGCAATCAGTTTCTCTCGCTTGCAGAATTCGGCAGATAGTCGAAAAAACTGGAAGAGAAGAAAATTTTATGACTGGTGCTGCGTGGAGCTTCAGAATGGCTCTGGGGGTGCCAATTAGGCGCTAAGAATTTGTATTATACTGCCAAGATAGCTATAGAAAAATAATTATGTAACAAAAGACGCTGGGCCTCCCTGACGAGGGATGCATGGGAACAGGAGTATGGGCGCAGAAAGCGTGGGACTTCTTGATGCAACTTTGCCCTCATCCCAGTCAACATTTTGATCCTGCCGGAAATCTATCGATACAAGGGATAAAAATTTTGAGCATACTCTGAGCTACAGCAACTGTAGGCTCTACTCTTCAACATCATAGCCGCTAAATCGCAAGTGTTTCGCTATCGAGTCTAAGTTTTTTGCCAAGATCAAACCCACACAGCCTACTAGACCGTCATCTCACCCAGACCACCGGGCCGCTCTACAATCTCCTTTCTGCTTTAACGCCATCCAGTCAGCAATATTTCCTCGCTGTTCGCCGGCCGTCCTTCGCACGCAGGAACCATTCAAGCTATTACAAACGGTCTTCAGCACATTTTCACCTGACGTCTCCATTTTGGCTTTATACGGAGACCAGCACCTTTTCATCTCCCCCTCACTCCTTTTCACATCAAACCTAGGCTTAGTGCTCTAGGTTCAGACACATCGCGCCACTCCAGGTTTAATCAGATATCAGCATGGGACGTCGTAAGATCGCTATCGAGCCTATAGTCGATGAGCGCAACAGGTCGATGTAAGTATTCAACAGCGGCGAAGCTCTTTTGTCAACAGCAACAGAGCCAGACGGCGCTATTTGCCAGCTCCCCTTGTGCAAGTACTAACGCAGAACATTCCAAAAACGCAGAGCAGGTCTCTTCAAAAAAGCATACGAGCTTGGTGTACTCTGTCGGGCCGATGTTGCCGTTGTTATCAAGTGTAAGAACGGAAAGGTCTACGAGTACGCCTCAAATTCGGTCTCAGACATTATGCAATCCTATTTCACGGTAAGTACTGATCTATCGGACATTTCCAAAATCACGCATTTAAAGGCGATTCTATGGCTCTAAAAAATCTCTCATTTTTCATTATTGGACTACAAAAGCACGGGTACAGATTTCTGGCATTAGCAGGTCAACAAACAACAAACATTCCAGCCTTTTTCTGAGGCTGTTATATTTAGCACAGGGCATGAATTCTAGCAGCTATTTCCACACTCCTCAATTTGTGCAAACTCGGCCTGCAGATTATGCATATGGCCATGCAAGGTGTGGATACCTTGGCAAAAGGATCAAGGAGGTGTCACGGCGATAGCAGATCCGTTCACAGGTGGGCAACCAACGTTGGGCGGATTTGTCACCTTGGAAACTAAAGGGCAAGGGGCAGTGCGGGGGGAGTAATTAAGTTCGGATTTTAACCCCAGCATAAACCTAACCCTTCTGATTCTCCATCACGGCCGAAGCTATCACGTTCGGGGAACAACCATGCAGGGCGCCCGTGTTAAATATGCAGCATGTGCGCCATTTGGTACTGCTGCGATAGCTCCGCAAAAGCCGCCAAGGCATGATTGCGGCTAAGCATGCTGTCGCAGTTAAAGTCTTGGCAGCCGTCTCTTGTGCGGAACTTGTTTTTTCGTCTCTGAAGCCTTTTTCGGTCGGCGTTTACCAGTCTTACCCTTGCTGCATACTCGGCGAAAGGGTACACAATCAAGCTTCTGCATGTTTTGACCCCACTCGTTGTTGATTATAAGCATACCGGGCGGAATTTAGCTGCGAAGCTTACTGGCGAATGCACACTGCAAAGGCTGCATATTCTTCTCCGCTACGCTACGTGCCAAACCCGCTGTGAACTATGATTGATCTTTAGAGCCATATCAGATGGAACAAACTAACGCAGGAATCCGTTGTAGAAAGCAAAAACGCACAGGACTATAATACTTCGGGTGTTCGTGATGACAATTCAGACACCGACCCGGGATCCCCTCTGATAAAACAGGACCAGACACTTCCTCAAAATTTTGGGCAGCAGTACCATCAGGTAAATGCTCTTCAACATCGCCATCAGCAACATCAGCAGCAACAGCAACAGCACCAGCAAATGCACCATATTGACCAGCAGCACCAAATGGCCCCTCATTCTCAGCCACCAAGTGTTCAACCCTATATGCCTGGCAATGAGCCGGGGCCACCCCAGCTCCCGCTTCAGACCCTGCCGCGGCCGCCGTCTCATGATCAGCTTCAGCAACAGCAGCAACAGCAGCAGCAGCAGCAGCAGCAGCAGCATCAAGTCCAAGCTCAGGCCCAGGCGCAAATGCAGGTGCTCCAGCAAAGCCAGGTCCAGCAGCAGCAGAAGCAACAGCAACAGCAGCAACAGCAGCAACAGCAGCAGCAGCAGCAACAGCAACAACAACAACAGGCTCCTGTCCAGCAGCAGCAGCAGCAAGGTCAAATTGTGTCTCAGCAGGTATCCTCTCAGCAAAATTCCGCACAGCCGCAGCAGCCAGACTACCAGCAGCAGCCACAGCCGAATGCGACCTACCTTCGGCCACAGGAGCAGCACGTTCGGTATGCCTCGGGCTCACAGCTCCAGTACGGCGGCATTGGCGACCGCAGCAGCTCAAGCTCGGTTTCCCAGCCGGATAATGCTCAGAACAGCATGCCAATGGCGCATACACTGATGCCAGACCAAACCCAGCCGGCTCGGCCCAAATTGACGGTACAGATCCCTGGGGAAGTTGATTCTAATGTAAGAGCAGGTATGGCATCGACCAGACCGGGAAGCTCGTGGCCTGCGCCAGCATCGCCATCTGTATACCTCTTAAACTCAGGTCAACTGCCCTCGGGAATCGTGCCAGACCCTTCGGCCACTGCACGCATGGTTTTAAACGCTGAGCAGACGCCCAGCGCTGGACAGCTACCGTCGCAGTATCTCAACGACATTCTGCCCTCACCAAGTGTGTATTTCTCGAACGAATGGGGCGTGCCGTGGAACGGCCCATTATCGGCTGGCCCCAATGCGCGGGGACCTCTTTCTTCAATACAAAGCCAAAGACAGCCCCCGCAGCAGCCCCCTCAGCCACAGCTTTCGCAGACACAACAGCACAATGTTGCTCAGGTGCCTCAATTGAGCCATCTTCATGCGAAACAGGTCCCGGGAGGCAACGAAAAGACCAGCACAAACCCGCAGCTGCTGAACAAACCGTCACCGCATCTGTTCCAGGGGAACTTGCCGCAAATACAGCCCCAAACTCAACCGGGGTCTCCACAGCCGCACCAGGAACAGCCTCAACCACAACCACAGCAGAGTCTGCAAAATCAAATAGATCCACAGGCACAGCCTGCGAATGTACAGGAAAGTCACTCTGAGTCCACCCAAAAGGAGTTGCACAGCCAGTCGCAACTCCCCAGCCAGGGACAGCCGAAACAGGGGTCGCCAGGTGGCGGCAAGCGGGACATTTCGCCGTCATCAGAGCAAGCTCAAAAGAAACCCAGAGGTAATTAGCATAGTCATAGCAGTCATAGCATCTACATATCTTTTGACCATAGATTAGGATGGACGACGCGACGCTGAACTGATCAGGGTACGGCGCTAGTGTCTGGGGTACACACATACCAAATTCAAGTTACAACCGGATTAGTATGGGAATACAATTCAAATACAATTTACTTAGTATTAACATGAGAAACTAGACAGTTCAAGCAAATTGAGAAAGCACAGGCTGGCGTGTTGTCACCTTTCACATATATAGTCACCTTTCAGATGAAGCGTTGATCAAAATGCATGATCAGTATCACGAACTCATCAATTGTCCCACTCCTGAGGGCCTGAGATGAACGATTTGAGGCAACAGTGGCGGACTGGGGCGCCACATATTGTGGCAACAAAAATCGAACAAATGTGGCGATGACATAATACACTAAAAGAACAAGAAGAAAAGAGTGGTAGGGCTCAGGGCACTCTTTCTGACCACTGGCTCACTCTGCTATACCGATCGTGTCTCGGCAGGCGACACTCAGATTTGCATCTACATCATGAAGCTGAACATCGCGTACCCTGCGAACGGCACCCAGAAGCTCATTGAGATCGACGATGAGCACCGCGTCCGTGTCTTCTACGACAAGCGCATGGGCCAGGAAGTTGAGGGCGACCTGATCGGCGACGAGTTCAAGGGATACTTGTTCAAGATCACTGGTGGTAACGACAAGCAGGGCTTCCCCATGAAGCAGGGTGTTTTGCACCCTACCCGTGTTCGCCTTTTGCTGTCCAAGGGCCACTCTTGCTACCGTCCCCGCCGTGATGGTGAGCGCAAGCGTAAGTCTGTCCGTGGCTGCATTGTCGGCCCCGACATGGCTGTTCTTTCTCTTGTTGTCCTCAAGCAGGGTGAGTCTGAGATTGAGGGCTTGACCGACACCTCTGTCCCCAAGCGTCTTGGTCCCAAGCGTGCCAACCACATCCGCAAATTCTTTGGCCTTACCAAGGAGGACGATGTCCGTCAGTTCGTTATCCGCCGTGAGGTTACCGGCAAGAACGGCCGCACTTACACCAAGGCACCCAAGATCCAGCGTCTTGTTACTCCCCGCCGTCTCCAGCACAAGCGTCGTCTTCAGTCTCAGAAGCTCGCTGCTGTCCAGAAGTCCAAGGACGCCGCCGCAGAGTACGCCGAGCTCCTTGCCCAGCGCGTTCACGAGAAGAAGGCCGAGAAGGCCGAGCACAAGAAGCGCCGCGCCTCTTCTCTTGCCGCATAAATAATATTGTAGTCACTACGCATTTATTGAATTTAATTCATGCCCTCTGTTTTAAATATCTATTTTGAGACTATATGGTGGGCGCTGCGTGGGCTGCCCGCTATGTGCTGGGAATGTGTACATAATCATAAATATCCATCAGCTTTACCAGCGACCGCGAACGCGAACACGAACACGAACCAAATGAAAGACGATCTCGCGCGGTTTCCAACGCCGCGCGAAGCATTTGTGTCTTCGAAACAGCCGCAAAGCTTTTCACCAGCATACGGGAACCTAGGAAATATCCCGCCACCGCCGTCGCAGTCGCAAAGACAGCGAGTTGGGTCACGGCCTAGTCATAACCAAAGCCAAAGCCAAGGTCAGAGTCAAAGTCAGAGTCAGAACCAAAGTCAAAGTCACAGCCATAATCAGGGGCAAAAGGGGTCACAGCATCAACAATATCACACACAGCACCAGTCTCAGCAGCATTCTCAATCACAGTTTGACAGGCGTGTTCATTCGGGGCCACCTGGCGGGTACCAGCAGCCGCCACAATTACGACAGTCAAGCCAGCAGAGTATCTCCAGCCAGCAGGTTATGCCCCGCCAGCAACAAGCGCGACAGCAAGTGCCGAACCCGCTGCAGTCTGCCAGCCAGCAGTCCCAGTACGAGTACATGATGAATAGCCAGAATCCCCACCGTCAGCACCAGCATCAGGGATACTCTTCCACCCCACAGCTCCCTCAACAGCAGCAGGTGCCCCAGCAGGTGCCTCAACAGGTTTCGCAACAGGTCCCGCAACAGGTGCCTCAACAGGTGCCACAACAAGCGTATGCTCCACATGCCGCTCCTCCACATGCTGCTCCTATGATGATTCCTCAGTCCGGAAGGTTCAACTATCAGCCTGCACAGTCCCAGTCGCTACCACAGTCGCATTCACTGCCGCAAGCGATTAATGAACAAGCGTACATGGCCGGTAACATCTCTCTGCCGTCAATACCCTCTACTGCAAACTCGTATGCCGCAGCTATGGTCATTCCATCGCCGGTAAACACCCCCACAGCGGCGGTCTCGTCGCCGCGCACAATGCCAACATCTGTAAACTCAACGCCAAGCGCGTACCCTACATCGCCCTCGCGTGTCCCTGTTCACAGCCATACTCCGGCCCAGGGCATTCTCAAACCTATGGGCAACGCTTTGAAGGTCATGCCTGCCCCGCCAGCAGTACCTGTCCCGCCTCCGCCAGCACCTGCTCCATCGGTGCCTGCTCCACCGGCAATTTCGCGCGAGGAGCTGCAGACATTATTTGAAGGTGCAGACCGGGACCGGAATGGGTTCCTTACTGAGCGGGAACTAGCAGCTGCGCTGGTCAACGGCGATGATACCAAGTTCCACCCTGAGACTGTGCGAGTGATTGTAAGGCTATTTGACACAAGCGGCAGGGGCCGGCTTCAATTTGCCGAGTTCTCGCGCTTGTGGAAGTTTTTGCGTGAATGGCGCGTGATTTTCGACGAGTTCGACACCACAGCCACAGAGTCAGTCTCGCACGCCGAGTTTGGGCTTGCTCTCAAGTCTTTTGGGTACAACTTGTCGCAAGAAAAGATTGACTTTATGTTTGAACGCTACACTCTGGTTAGGGAAGACGGACCCAGAAGGATGCCGTTTGACATGTTTGTGCAGTGCTTTGCATCAATAAAAAGCATTACAGACGCATTCAAACGCTACGACACAGACCGTGATGGTTATATTACTATTGAGTTCCAGGATTTCCTCGTGGAGGCGACTTTATTACGGTAATTTTTGATTTGAGCGGCTGGACCGCTCCATAAATATATTGTATCATGTAATCCGAAGCTTTACCATTCAACTCCCACCCAAATCCCCACAGAGCACCAGAACTCTACAGAATACTAACAAAACGTAACAAAAGCACAAGAGATACACAGCAGATACAAGGCAAGATTATAGCACTATTGCTGTAAATACTGCTAGAAGGAAACAGAAAACACAGTAGCCCAGCCCACGCAATTAAACATGCCACAAACCAGCTCCTCAACTGTTGCCACTGAAACAGAGGAGCGTGTGTCGAGCCCACGGCAGGTACCACTTCCACGACTTGTTTTACGTGGTGAAAGGCGCACAGGTCCCCGCGTTAATTGGACCGAGGATACTATTGACAACGAGTTCCTTGATCGTAAGAAATCTAAGGTATGTTGCATATACCATCCGCCACGGGAGTTTGGCGAGTCCAGCGAAAGCGAGAGCGACTCAAGCTCAGACTCAGACTCAA
Organism: Wickerhamiella slavikovae; assembly: GCA_954870865.1. NCBI lineage: Eukaryota > Fungi > Ascomycota > Dipodascomycetes > Dipodascales > Trichomonascaceae > Wickerhamiella > Wickerhamiella slavikovae. Next base: position 452,027 of record CATOZL010000003.1, read on the forward strand.
ATTCGGACTCGGGGCCTCACAATTACGATCCTAGAAATCATACAACCAGGGGCAAACCGAACCGGTATGAGCGACAGCCCAAGGGGCGCAAACACGGCCACTCGCACGGTCGTTCGCACGGCCACTCACACGGCCATTCACATGACAGCTCGCATGATTGCAATCACGCGGCCGGTCCTGGTATTTCCACTTAAATTATTTATATCTATATGCCTGTCACTTTTGGCGAGCTGATCAGTTGTGGGCAAGGAGAAGCTTCTAATGCATGAAACTGATGCTTCTAAAAAGTCATGTGATGGCAACGTTAACGGCCGTTGCTGCAGGCACAGCACCTGTTGCAAGTCGCAGCAAACACTTTTTAATTCTCACATCCTCCAACTCTTTTGTTTGACAGTATTAGCAATTACAGCAGTCTTTCTCTGAATTGGCTAAATCTTTGTTTCTCTTCCCTATAAGCTTCTTTGAATTTGCACCAACCCCCGATCCTGACAAACTAAGCAACCGAAAAGTTGCTGCCGATCTATAGTTTCTATCGCATTTGGCGCATTTTCTACCGCCTCCACTATAATCTGTTGCCAACTTCACAATGAGTTTGTTCAGAAACCAGTACCAGGAAGACAAATCCGACGTTAGTGTACCGGCCAAACATGGAAACAACTCTACCGAAGAAGCGCTCCCGTCTGCATTTGATGTCAACCGTCGCACCTCTGTTTCGGCTGAAAGCGTGCACTCAAACTACGACGAACCCGTCGATCATCAGCCAGCAGGCATTCTTGCACAAGAGCCTATCGCTCTTGACTCGGAAAGACATGCTAGTCTCCGCGAAAGCATGCGCCAGATTTTCCTGTTCAATCACCTTGGCGATGCTGCTCTGGACCAGCTCATTGCCGCTTTGATTCACACAAATGCCCGTAAGGGCGATATTCTTATTGAACAAGGTGCCGAGGGCGACTATCTTTACATTGTTGCTGACGGCACTGTGGAGTTTATTCGCGACGGCAAGCATGTTGGTAGCGATACCAACGGCAGTTGTTTTGGCGAGCTGGCCTTGCTATACAACGCGCCGCGTGCTGCTACTGTTAAAGCTGCTACTGATGTTGAACTATACGCTTTGGACAGACTCCAGTTTAAGCAGCTGATGTACCGTCGCCAGATCGCTAAGCGCGAACATTCACGCAAAGTGCTCAGTTCAGTGGACATTCTACAGAATCTGGACGAGGCCACACAGCTAAGGCTGGCAGATGCGTTGCAGCCCGTCTCTTTCAACGCTGGCGATGTGGTGATCAAGGAGGGCGACACAGGGTACTCGTTTTTCCTTATCGACGAGGGCACAGTCGAGTTTTCCAAGGACAACGAAGTATTAAACCAGCGCGGACCGGGTGGATTCTTTGGCGAAAGAGCCCTGATCGAGAATACGCCCCGCCAGGCGACTGTTACAGCCGTTACTGACCTCAAGCTTGAGAGACTAGACTCGCACGGCTTTGAGAGGCTGATCGGCCGCGACTTTGTAGCATTGGCTCGGAAGCAGTAACTCTGAGCATCACTATCAAGCAATTACATACGAATCGCGCACTAAAAGCATCCACAGAGTAGTTACAGAGGCCACAACCAGTGGGCCCGCTAGTCCCTTGCCGAGCTTGGCAGTCCTGAACACTAGCCATTCGGCCACAAAGTGGAACCCAGCAACGAGATAGGTACACAATGCGATCTGCCAGATAGCTGGGTTGGACAGATTGTATGCTGCCACAAATCGCACGATCGAGACCATTGCAGTCCAGGTGCCAAAAGTACGGTTGCTCAATCCGGTTACCTCATTTGGTTTGGCGCTGTAGACACGGCGCGAAAGCGACAGCTGGCCGGCATAGCACTGGGCAGAGTTGAAAAGCGATACAGCAGAGATGAATAGCATCCATTTGGGGAGCCACCCTTCTGGAAGTGGAATCAACATGATGTCCTTGACGCGCTGTGCCTTGCCCAGTTTAGTCCCATTCCCAGATGGGGCCTCTGGGGGGTCTTGATATCAGTCCCACTATAAATAAATACACATATATACATATGTCCAGCCTTTTAGATTAGAATCGGGTACGCGTTGATAGACCTCATAATGTCCCACCAATTGCTTGGCAGCCCGCCAGAACGCAGCCGGTTGCACTCATCATAGACCGCCGTAGCCGCCTTGTAGGAACTAACACCTGTACTCCGCATCTCATGGTACCATCTGTCATATCTCCGGCGTAGATTCACATTGTCTGGTAATATCTCGCACCCGCCAATGAATCCAGGGAAGAAAAACGGCAGTGCAACCGGTTGCGGCCCCGCGGCTGCATCGTTGATGGCAGCAATCGACTCCAAATATCCAATAATGCGCTCAACATGCTGCTGCAAAAGGTCGCGCTTGACGTCCTTGGCAAGTCTATAGTGGTAGATTACCAGCGCATCATGAATTGCCAAAGAGTGATACGTAACCGACTCGTTCACCTGCGGAATTAGCAGCTCGGTCGGCCGCGAAAGCTCAAACTGCGACTTCCACGACGCCAGCGCCGCTTCAACTCGAGTACATTTTGTGGCTACCTCAGTTGAGAGTTCACTGTTGAGTGTTCGCTCATGCAACGCCCGCCGCGAAACGTCCATCACCTGCTTGAACAGATGCACCAGCGAGTCGGGCATACCGTGAATAAGCTGTGTGGAAATCGCCTCGTACTCGGCCGGAATCTGCGTCCACGTCTCGTTGCTGTCCACACCGTCCATGATTTCCCGCGCAGTGTGCCGTGAGATCTCCCTGTGGGGTGAGTGGCCGCTAGATTGGCTCTCAAAGGTGCTGTACTGCTGGAAATACTCTTCCAACTGCGTTGCATTGTTCATGTAGCTCAGCGGCTTCTGTCGGCTCTCCATCCGGCCCAATCTTTCTATCTCGGGACCGTTGCGGGGAAGAACAATATCATCAAACGTGCGGTAGATCCAGTCGTTGTCGTCCACCTCTTCCCCCTCGGTGATGTCAAAGACCGTAGCCTTGGAAAGCAGCGTGAGCATGACGCAAATACGATGCAAAATCATGGCCTTGCGGCTAAGTTTGGGCCGCTTTCTACACCTCAGTGTAACCAGCTTTTGTGCAGCTTGCAGCGGCACCGTAACGCTGTTTCCGCCCTTTACGAGATCCAATGTGAACATCGTTAGAACCGCAACGAGCAAATCTTTGTACCGCGTTGGCTGGTCAGAATGGAGGCATCGCGCAAGCCAGCTGCGCGCTGTTTGTTCCAGCTTTCCTGCGAGATCAGCATAGTGTTGGTAGGGTGCTGAGGCATGTGGGAATTTGTTGCGAATATGGTATGCACTAACCGAAAGCAGCGAATTCAATAAAGTGTACCGCTCATTAGAAGTGTGTCCGCGGCCAACGATATCGCCAATTGCACTGTACGCCCGGGGAAGATAAATTGTCTTCCACGGGTTTTTCAGGTGGATGATCATTGTCATTATGGGAGTAACATGGATCTCATAATGCAAAAGCAGACTGCGCGCCTGGGCTGTCAGAGCAGGACTGCTGCCTCTCACAAGCATCGGCTCATCCGGAGGAATCCATGGAACGACTTCTTCTTTTCCGGGCTCAAAAAGAACATCCTCGGGTTCCGCTACTTCGCTTTGAATAGGCTCAATGTAGTTTGGCGGGAATAGCGTCTGCAGATCGTCCATGAAGCCGCCCAGCTCGGCTAAAACATCATGTGAGAAGGGATTCATGCTAGCCTCGTAGTCTCCAGGAAAGAATACTTCGTCCATACGCTGTACAGCGTTGTTGACATTGTTGGTGTCAAAGTTTGGCTGCTGTTCCTGCTGCTGTTGCTGCTGCTCCTGCTGTTGCTGCTGATGCTGATGCTGCTGGTGCTGCTGATGCTGCTGTTGCTGCTGTAATGGTTGTAATGACTGTTGTAAGGGCTGCTGTAAAGACTGGCCCATCATAGGATCTGGTGTTGTTGCCTGACCCACACTGATACCCGACATAGCAGGCGAAGGTTCAGGGTCGCTGTACATCTCTGTGATAGTCTTATTCCATTTTGGTGCAAGCGCTGGCTCGCTTTGTTTCTGTCTTTTAGTAGTTTTGTCTGTATTGGCCCGGAAAACTGCAAAAGGCCCGCCTATCACGGTTTGTCCGTCCACAGGGAGTTTTGAGTGAAGTTCATTAAGCTCGGAATCGATATCCTCGTAAAATTCGTACATCATATGCGGCGGGAACTCTACCCAGCCCGCTAATCTTCGTTTGTTCTCGGCTGAACCCTTTCCGTCCCAACAAAGTTTAATCGAGTAACCCTCGCAGGGCAAATTATTACGCTCACATAGCTTGCAGTGTGGTCTGGTAAGATCGCATTTGACCTTGCGTCGTCTACACGTCCAGCATCCAGTAAATGTTTTTGAGGCAGCCCGTGATCTTGGCTTAACTACTGCTTCTCTCCTGGGCTCCGGCTGTACCTGCTGGCTTACTGCAGCACCATTATGGGGTGGTGGCATCACTCTGGATGTACAGTAAAGCCTCAAGTAACTTGATTCAAGTTTATGCCAAGATAGCTGAAAGAAAGAATGGGGTTTTTTTTGACTACCTCAGCCAGATCAGAAATGCCCCCCATATATGCTATGCAGCTAATAATTATTTACCCTTACCCTGTGTCAGAAGTGGGAGAGTACCCAGACCACATTAACTAGAGATCGCTGTTTCTGAAGCGAGAAAGTCTTGGGAAAGAATGGCACCAGAACCACGGCGCAGGCGCCGCGTAAACCTGTTCTCGGGCGACTTGGCATCCCTCCTGTATGCACATGGCGATGTAAAGCAGCCACGCAGCGACACAGTAGCAGTGCTGGAAGATATTCTGCAGGAATACATTGCCGGGATGTGTGTAGAAGCTTCACGAGTGGCCCGTGTGGGCGGACGTCAAAAGCTCAAGGTCGAAGATCTCAAGTTTGCACTGCGTCGCGATCCGAGAAAACTAGGGCGTGTAGAAGAGCTGCTCACGCTGCAAAAGGAGATTGATAGAGCCAGAAAGCAGTTCGACAACAGCGAGGGCAAAGAGCTTTCCAAGACCTATGACGATGATGACGACAAGAAGCAAGCAGGTGCTGGCACGGGCGCAGGCGCTGGTGCAAACGCAAATGCAACAACTGAAGCAGCAAACGGCACAACGGCAGGCGCGAACAAGGCTAATACAGATCAAGCTGAGAAGCCAGCCGGCACCGAAAAGACAAGCAAAAAGGACAAAAAGGAAAAAGCCGACGACAGGGCTTGACCAAGGACTGGATTCCACTGGATATATGATTGTCTATACATTAATTTATTTTATAGCTCGCGCTCCTTCTCAACAACGACTGGTACTCTAACGGTCTCGCGGCCAATGAGTCTGTCCCAGGCTAGGCTAAGGTAGTAGAGCGCAACGCGGAAGCAGTTTTGTGGGAACTGGATGTACGATTTGCAAACAAACACAAGCGCATCTCCCACTTCTGAAAGGCCCTTGTTGAGTTGGTACTTGAATGCGCGGGTATTGATTTCAGTTTTCACGGCGCTTTGGTCGCGCGGTTCTACGCCAGTCACATTGTAGACCATGTGTCTGAACTCTTCAGCGGCTTCAACAGAGTGAGAGATACGCCCCAGAGTTTGCATCAGAGCCACAAGCTCACTGCGTCTAAACGATGCCAGAACATCAGAAGTGCGGTCAGGATCGTCAGCGGGCTCGAGCGGCAGTTCAAATAGGATTTTGAGAGCAGTGCCGTAGCCAGCAGTCTGAATTTTGCCCCACAAACGGCAACGTTCGCACCCAACGCATGACATCAAGGCGTTGACATTGCGAACGCGGGTTCTAAAGACTTCCTTGAGCTGGAGATCATCCTCGCTCGCAAAAATGCTAGTCTCGTTGATTGCGCGAGGTGCACTTGAGATGGAGTTGGCAATAGCGGCCAGCCCGTCCCTGACTGTGCTATCAACGCTTGGGCAAGACTCTGAAAACGACAAAAGCGGCAAAAACTTGCCCAACTTTGCCACGGCCCTGGTCACAAGGACATAGTTGAAGTACAGATTGTTCAGCCGGTCAGGGTGCTCGCCGACACGAATCATATAAGCGGGCAAATTGTGACCCCATTCGCGCCGGTCGGCAAAGAAATAGTCATAGCTCAGATGCGTGGAGATACTGGCATGCATTCCCGAAAGCAGCTTATAAAAGAGACGCTGTTCCACGCAGTGTGCTTCGCTCTGCAAAACGGCCCTTTCAACTTCAGGTGGAGTCTCCGAACCCAGTGCTTGCTGGCCACCAGCAAACAGATTGTGTAACTCGCTCTCGGCCTGACCATTGGCGCGACCGAGTCCATCAGCAGCATCGCGAGATCCCTCGCCAGGAGTGGAGAAGGGCTCGTGACCAACATACGCAAAGCAGTTCTCGCGGTACACGGCTTTCCACAGCGAATTCGCAGAGGGGCCAGAGTATCCTGTGTATCTTTCAACGTTGTTGGACAAGTTGACCCAAACGCCATCGCTGTTTTCGACGCTCTCATCTTCTGGGTAGCAGTAATCGTGTTGATCCACTACTGCCCTGTTGGCGAAAATAGAGCCTGCATCGGGAGCACAATCTTCTAATGATCCTTTTGGAGCTGTAGGACTAACGCTATCAGCTCTAAGCATGCCCAAATATGGCGCAGAGAACTCAAGTTCGGGATCGTCCTCTAACGTCTCTACAGCACAAGCTCTATTAACACAAATCTCCTCAATGCCTGGAACAGGACACTGCTTGCCAGTCAAATCCACCTTGAACACCGAGAAGTACGGTGATGAAAGAGTTTCGTTGAGCTTTTCCTGCAAATTGTGATTTATGCTCTCGAGATTGGCCACTGTGATGTTGTTAGTATCGTAGATAATCCAGCTAGCAGAGTCCAACAGCTCACACTGCTTCCATGAAGACGGGTCCGGTTCAACCCATTCAGCAAGAGCCCCGGATAATGTAATGGCTCCAGTGCCTATTGCCAGCAATGCTTGAGACCACATTTTTTGCGACAGAACGCAGTGGCAAACAGTCGTGGCTTTTAAAGTCCCGCCGCCAATATTCATTGACCTGCATGACATTTCGCGATGCAAACGTGCTTACTAACTGTCGCATGAGGCAGGCCGCCGTGAAATTGGTCGATTAGCAGCTCAATACTAGTTGGCAATATAGCAAAGTATACTGTTATAGCTGTTGAAAAGGATTATGTTGCTTTCTGGCCAGAGCTGGGTCTTCAAATGAGATTATAAAGGTCATTACATGTGTCTCGCGCGTGCCTGGGACACGTCAGGAAAACCAATTGAGGGCCCGAGCTGTTGTCAAAGTAGCTTTAAGCTGTATTCCAGTAATTAATCAAGGCAATTCTACACAGGGGTGTCAACAACACTCATCCAACGCGTAATGCGTAGGGTAGATACGTGCATGACAGAGTGTCCTAGCATTAGAAGTACTGAATGAATTGCTAGCTGGAATCGTCTAGGCTAGACAATGGAGAATGTTGTCTCGGTCACGGGAATGAGTTTCGGCTATATAATTGAGACTCTGTGCCTGATTTTGCTGAGGAAATTGTGGGACCCGAATTTTGACAGCAGCCGCTTTACCTGTCAGGTTAAGGGTGCATATTCGGGTTCTACCTCCGAAATATTATTTGCCAAGGATGGTGAAACCGTTCGTACTGTGAAAGTGCTAAAAAGAGACAGCAAAACGGTTTCCGCTAGCGCCCGCCTCTAGAGCCTCGTACAATTTGGGAACCTCTTCATAACCATGTCCAACAACCTCAATTGCAGGTGCTGTAAGTGGGTAAAGCTTGATAAAGTCCTGTAGACGCTGAATCGTGCCTGCTCTTTCATCCATAATGCCAGGAACAGCAAACAGAATATCCAAACCAACCTTCTTTTTTGTCAAAAAGTACCAGTAAACACATGTGGGGCACGAAGTAACGTTCTCGCGAGGGTACGGCACTTTGCTAAGAGGTGGCATGCGGACATGGTGAAGTCTAGTGGGCAAAGTAGTGGAAACAGCTTGGTACATTGCAATTCTTGTGTCTGGTGTCGATACTGCATCGAATCCGAATGTGATACGGTCGCCCGCGATGTCGCGCACTTGCTCGACCCAATCCTCATCGTTATAATCGATAAGATGATCAGCACCAAGCTGTTCCAACAGCTTATGGTGCTTTTCAGACGCAGTAGCAATGACCTCAAACCCAATATACTTGGCGATCTGTACTGCCACGAAGCCCACGCCGGTAGCAGCGCCGTTGATAAGGATATATCCCTTGGCAGAGTCAGGGATGATTGGCGTGCCATTGTTGATCTCGAAGATATAAGCTGCAGTTAGCAGACAGAGCGGTATGCCAGCAGCCTGCTCAAATGATTCAACCTTTCCAGCAGGTACCTTAGCCTCAGAAAGCGGTTTGAGGCCAGAGAACTTGAACAGAGAATCCTGAGGCGCCTCCACAATGGTCGAAAATGCGCCTAGATCACGGTTGCCAATATCGCCACCAGGGACTACGGTTGCAACCTCATCGCCAACTTTGACTGCAGTTACATCATCTGCAACCTCAGTAACAACGCCGGAAACATCACATCCAGCAGCACAGCCGTCAGCGAGTTGTGTTTTGAGGTGTCGCAAGTCAATTGGGTTGCCGGCAATGGCTTTAGTTTTAATGCGCACATACCCGGGCTGTAAAGGTTGTAGCGGCGCGCTCTTGGGAATCAGTTCGCCGTCTTGAGGAATGTAGAATTGTCTCGACATGGTTTGATGCAAGGATTCAGAGAGCTGTGAGCTTTGTACAGGCCGTGGGCGTCACTGCATGATTGATAATCTGCATTGAGTGCACCACGATCCCCCGCATTTGAGGTCACCGAAATACAACGGGTATTCTAGATAACAACGGTAGGTTTATTGCACTAAGCGCTTTTGTCTATAGAGCAGCCCAGCCGAGTATGTTGAAGAGGCGTGGTGTAACTGTCTTTAACTGTAAACTTATGCTGGTGCCATGTGAGGACAGTGGACGTTTAACCAGCGTTTGGGGCAGTTTATCGAACTTTGCGATGTAAATTGCTACCTAATGACAACAACTCAATACACATGATTGTCCATGTCACACTAGACCTGTGTGTCCTGGGACTGCCAATGCCGGCTGCACGTCGTTGGATTTGATAGGCGGGGTGGACGTGGCTAGTTCACAAATTAGGGACCCGAATTGTTTTAGCAGTATCAGTTGCAAGCTATCTTAAACACAGGCTAAGTAGTGTGTCAAGCACTACAATGATAGGTCTTACTTACTTGGTGGGCTTACCCGAATGTTGACCCCAAGCTTTTTTGAACGCTCAGTATGCCTTTGGGCAGAAGCTGTGACAACACTGAGTCGTACATAGGCTACCAATGCCAGCACTGTAGATCGAGATTTCCTGTTGCATCAAGCAATATAAGGCTCAATTGAGAACCCAGTCTGTTCTGAGACTGTTCAAATAGCGTTGTAACGCAGTCCGGCGAGAACATTAGTGTTTCAAAAAACAGGAGAGTCAAAGTCATTATTGAAAGTCTGTATCAAATCAAAGGCCCCGGCCATATATGATCCTCTAATTCACATAGCGGTGCGTGTACATGGGTTTATGTCCGTGCTGAATAGCCTAACGAGTATTCCGAACAAGTATAAAACCAGTATCACAATCGGGCAATTGATTGTGCTAATATGAACTACTCTATACCGTGAGGTATCTAGTCTTAATTCAAATTCATACAGTCTCTAAACCTCTTTGTCAACCAAAATCCGTCGAAATCTCTCTAAGTTTGCCCTCACCCTGAAAACTGATCATGTCGTCTAGTTTTTGTCTGTCTGCTGACTGAGAAATTTTTTTGGCTACCTGCATTATGGCGCACAGCTCAGACTCCAAGGTCGTTGCCGACAAAAAGGTGAAGAAAGACCGTAGCGAGAAGAAAGAAAAGAAAGATAAGAAGGAAAAGAAGGAAAAGAAGGAAAGAAAGGATAGAGACAAGAAAGAGAAGAAGGAAAAGTCAGAAACTTCCGATCCAAAGCCAACAGTCTCTGCTGAATCTACTGAACCTGCCGATGATGTCAAAGTCGAGCTTCCCGCTGGTATTTCCAAGCTTCAGCCTTACCAGGACATGGCTTCTGTCGCAGTAGACAAGCCAATCCTTGAGTTTTTGCAGAGATTCCCCAAGCCAACCCCAATTCAAGCAGAAACATGGCCCTACCTCCTTCAGAAGCATGATCTGGTTGGTGTTGCCGAGACCGGTTCTGGCAAGACCATGGCCTTTGGTGTGCCTGCTATTCAGCGCATTGTGACCGAGAAGCCGAGAGGGTTGTTCATGCTGGTCATTTCTCCTACCAGAGAGCTGGCAATGCAGATTTACGACAACCTTTCATTGTTGACCAAACCGCTCAAGATCCGTGCTGCTTGTGCGTACGGTGGTGTCAGTAAGAGGGATCAGCAATATGAGATTGAGGGTGCCCAGATCCTTGTGGGCACACCTGGTCGTTTGCGTGACTTCATCCAGGACGGAACTCTCTCTCTCAATACCATCAAGTACTTCGTCCTTGATGAGGCTGACCGTATGCTTGAGAAAGGTTTCGAGCAGGATATCAAGGCCATTGCCATGGAGGTTGCGTCTGAGTCGTTGCAAACTGTGATGTTCACCGCTACCTGGCCTCCGGAAGTGCGCGAGTTGGCTGCTAGCTTTATGCGTCCCCAGGTTGTGCGGGTCACAGTTGGTGAGGCAGATGAGCTTGCTGCAAACAAGCGTATTACGCAGATTGTAGAGGTTGTGTCGCCGCAAGAGAAAGAGAAGAGATTTTTGGACGTGCTGCGGATGTACACCCGTCAGGATCCGCGCCAGAAAATCCTTGTTTTCGCCCTCTACAAGAAGGAAACAGCACATATCGAGCACCTGCTTCAGCGCCAGGGCTACCAGGTCGCTGCAATCCATGGTAACCTCAACCAGCATCAGCGCACCCAGGCTCTTAATGACTTCAAGACCGGTAAAAAGAACATGCTGCTCGCCACCGATGTGGCCGCTCGTGGTCTCGATATTCCCGCCGTGAAGGTTGTTCTCAACCTCACATTCCCGTTGACAGTCGAGGACTACGTCCACCGTATCGGCCGTACTGGGCGTGCAGGACAGACCGGTACTGCGCATACTCTTTTCACTGAGAACGAGAAACATTTGGCTGGTGCTCTTGGCAATGTTTTGCGCGGTGCAAACCAGGAAGTCCCTGCTGATCTATTGAAGTTTGGATCTCATACTAAAAAGAAGGAGCACAGCCTGTACGGTGCATTCTTTAACAAGGACTTTGACCCTTCTCTCAAATCCAAAAAGATCACATTTGACTAAATCACTTGTTAGTTTATTGCTTTGTATTATTGAGCTTTGTTGCTAGTATTATTACCATTTCAGGCTCATTGAGGAAAGCTGGGCAGTATGCACCCCAGAAATTGCCCTAACCGCATGTTTCACGTGACTCGGACCCGTATATCTCCCCACCTTAGTATTGGCTACTCTCGGAAAGGTGTCCTTTGCATACAATTGTATACCTGTATAACTCGATAATAAATGGAATCACTTGACTTATTGGGCGGCGAATCTCTCCACAAGCCTGTCCTCACTGCTGAGGTTGCACAGGATATTAGGAATCTGTTGCCCGAACGGCTGCAGAGCCACTCAGAGTGGTCATTATCATTCAGTCTTGAGCGCGATGGTGCAGCGTTATCAACGCTTTATGCAAAGTGTGCGCCCAAACATGGAGCACACAGACCAAGCAGCGGCTATATTTTGGCAGTGAAGGACTCTGCTGGCGGAGTTTTCGGCGCATACCTTAATGATTCCCTCCATCCAAGTGACGGAACCGTTCGATACTATGGCAACGGAGACTGCTTCTTGTGGCGCTCCCTGCGCAATTCAGACGGGAGCACTCGCCTCGAAGCATTTTTATACACTGGTCTCAATGACTTCATTATCTTTTGCACTCCACATTTTATCTCTATTGGAGGCGGCAACGGGAGCTACGGCATCTGGCTGGACGACTCGCTGGAAAAGGGCATCAGTGAGAAGACCGAGACGTTTGGAAATGTGCCATTGAGCTCCGTTGGCTCCAGGTTCAATGTTGTTAGCGTGGAGTTGTGGCATGTTTAGATTTCGTGCCCATTTTTACTTTTTCAAAGTGCTGTGTGAGGATCAATTTCATCCTGAGCAGCTGCAAACTCAATGGGATGGGATGCGCGTGCTTTGGCGTATAGCCCCCCAATGTGCCTTTTTAGCCACGGGATATCAGCCGCCAGTGACTTTTGAGCGGCCCTTGCCCGGTCAGACATAGATTTTAACTCTTCTACTCTCCTCATCGTGCTTTCTTCCAATTCTGTCAGGTCAATGCTCAGGGCATTTAGCTTGCCGCTCAGTTGTGCGTACATCACGAGCGCTCTGTCGAGCCGCGAGACATCAACGGCATCTACAATCTCGCTTGCCACAATTGGTAGAGGATCTTCGCCCTCGCTCGCGCGGCTATTGTCTGATCCAATGTAAGAGTATTCTGAGTCACTACTGGCGTCAAGTGATACTTCCGCTGGGTCTTCCATCTACAGACAGGTTGTTATAGATAAATAGCAAACCACTTTTAAAAATCAAGATTGCGGACTTGGTCTTTCCAGATAAGTTGTGGAATAGGCAGGGGGTATAGTAGCATATGCATGCTGCTTACATAGCGCACCACTTGAGAACCTCAGTGCTTGTGAACTGCAAAGGTAGACACCTTGAACTAAAGGGCAATTCAGGTTGCGATATGGAGGCGCGGCTCAAGCCGTTTGGAGTGTTATTTGCTCGAAGCCTCAATGATCTTATTGTAGGGATCAGACGCCGCCAGGAACCAGAGGATCTGGCGGATTACCTCAAAAAGGTCGTAACAGAGTGCAGAGAAGAAGCGCGAGAAGCCGATCTGGACACCAAAGCGCTGGCTATTCTGAAGCTTGCATACCTTGAAATGTACGGCCAGAGTATGGGCTGGGCACAGTTTCCGGTGATTGAGGTGATGTCATCCTCTAAATTCCAGCAGAAGCGTATTGGATACCTGGCAGCTGCACAGTGTCTCCATGGCAATGATGAGCTACTGATGCTCGCAACGAATCTCGTAAAGAGTGATTTGGCATCCAGCGACCAGTCAAAAGTTGGCGTGGCTCTTAGTGGTGCGTCCTCATTCGTCACGCCGCATCTGGCAAGCGACATCTCCGAGGATGTGCTCAAGATGCTCAATCATTCTCAGCCATATATCCGCAAAAAGGCGGTAGTTGCAGCATACCGCGTTGTTTTGCAGTTTCCCGAAGCTCTGCCACAGTTTCTCGAGCGGCTCAAGTCAAAGCTGTCAGATGAAGATGGATCGGTCGTTGCCGCCAGTGTGAACGTGCTATGCGAATTATCTACTCAGAGCAGAGACAAGTCAGCATACATTGAGTTTGCGCCAATTCTCTACAATATCATGACGTCTACAACGAACAATTGGTGCCTGGTTAAGCTGCTGAAGCTCTTTGCAGTATTCACTATAGCGGAACCAAGGCTAATTTCTAAGATCCGGCCCCAGGTCGTCCGGTTGCTGAATGACACTGAAGCGCTTTCGCTTGTGGTAGAAGCCGCCAACTGCTTGTTACACGGAGACATGCTTGAAAACGATGACTGGACATTGGCAGACACGCTGGTAAGAAAGCTTGAAAAGACATTAGAATACCACGATGCGAATCTCACTTTTGTCGTACTTGAGGCTTTTGTGAAGATTGCAAAGATCAATCCTGGGTTTTTGTCAGACCAGTACACATCAGTATTTGCCCTGGTGGACGATCAGGATTTGGCAGTGCGCCGTAAAGTGCTGAGCCTGCTCCCTTTTATTCTTGATGAGGATACAATTGCCGAGACAATTGAGCGGCTCTTGGAGCAGGTTCTGCATCCTCCCGAGTCTATCAACCCCAAGCTCACGCCATGGACATCGTACGTGGAAAGACTCATCGAAGTGTCACTCGAGTTATGTGCGCAAAACAACTACGAGCTGGTCCCAAATTTCGAGTGGTATATCGATCAGCTGTCGCTAGTGATTTCGACACTAGAGAAGCTAGATCTAGCCAAAAACTCCGAGATTTTGTACTTGGTAGGCAGCCAACTGATCGATATCGCGCTCAGAGTTTCTAGCGCGCGCACAAAGGTTGTGTTGGCCTGCACTAATTTGGGTGCAAGCATCAGAGAGCAGCAACTGCTGTCGCGGGCATCCTTTGTCATTGGCGAATACTCCGAAACCGCTGCTGTATCGGGTCAAGTCAATTGCGAGCAGATGCTAAGCGCGCTAATCAGATTTTCTTCTGTTGCCGATGCGATGAACTCTCAGGCTATCGCCAAAGTGCTGGCTACCTGGTCGCGCTGCATACCCAGTTGGGACGCACGCCACAAGCAACTACTACTTACCGGGTTCAAAGACTCGATAAATGCACTAGAAAAGACCGGAAGCGGCATCACTAGCACAAATATTGAGATCAAGGAACGTGCATTACAGGTGATCGAACTTATGCGACTCGGTTGTGAGGCGATTGAAAAGTCCGAGCTGGGTGACAGACCGCCCGCACTGCTGAGTGTGGGATTCTCCTCACTTTTCAATGGCTGGGATATGGTCCCCGTAGCTGCAACAGCGTTGCAAAGAGTCGAAAAACCATTGGGTCTTGATCTGGAGGCTGAAGTAAAGCTTCCTGAGCCGCCGGTATTCCAAGATATAGAATCTGAGGACGAGAGCGAGCCTGAGTCGGTGCAAAAGTCAGAGTCGGCCAGTAATGCAATTGTGGCTGAAAACGTGGACCCGTTCTATATTGGTGCTGATCCAAAGAGGGCTGCTAAACCCGAAATCGAGCCCCCCATTGTCGTAAATCAGCCGGAAGTTCGCGAGTTTAAACCGAAAAAGGTTGCGCGTGTAAAGGTCCAAATTGCAGCTGATGAGACCCTGGGTGCTGAAGATGGTAGCACCGTTCTGCCTGTGCCCCGACAGAAGAGAAATTCGTCTATTTTGCAGGTATCCAGTAGGCTCAACGACCTGCAGGTGTCGAATACAATGGATTCCCAAGACGTGCCAATCAAAGTGAAGCACAAAAATGTAAAGAAAAAAAAGAAGCCAAAGCCGGAATGAAATAAAATATTTATATAGAGAGAATAGCCGCGAGCTAACCCATTTAATAGGCTGTATTTGATGTGTTCAAAGTAGTCGAGGTCCACACCTGCACGATCCCTGCAAGGTGCAGCACAGAGAGCTCACCCACGCATTACACACCACTCCGCATTACTGCGAGCTGCGTTTCTACCACTATTTGAGCCCTTATTGATGACCAGAGCGCTACGTAAAGTGAATGTTCTCAATAGGCAGTAAAGAAGCCCTCAGTGTCTTGCAGCAGTGCGTCTCTACGTTTGCAAAAGTATCGGAAACAATCGAGTTACGAATCAGAGCGCGCCAGGGCTCGGCCAACAATGCGTTGCAAATACGCAGCATGAACTCTTCCCAATCAGCGGAGATGAATGCAAGCTTCCCCAGTAAGGTCTTGCTAGATTTTGAAAATGGCAAAGTCGTTGTAAGCGCCAAGGCGCTCGATATAGCGCTGCAGACTATTCTGGCGGAGACTATCTTGCTATTGCGGGTATCAACAAATACAAACTATGGCGGCGCTGAGGAGCTTACTGTAAAGCTAGAAGCCGGCAACGGCGAAACCAGATCTTTCTATATCCCGCTATTTGCTGCTTCCGGTACTGGAATCTCCCGCACTGCGTACAATTTCGATGCAGTCTGCGATATTGAGGTCATACGGGAGGCGCTGAACAGTTGCCTTCCCTCATGCGAAGAGCTCGATATCAAGTTCAAACAGAACGAGGTGGAGTTACATGCTTTCAGGTCGGAAAGACGAGGCGAAGACACCGTTGGAGTAATGGCTAACTTGAGACAAAGAAGTAAGCGCGTAGATGCCTCTGGCGAGCTCGGCAGCAGCAGCAGCAGACGAAATGCGCGACCAGGCGGCCGTGAGCCTGCTTCCAAGGCCGATACACGCATACAGATGGCCACCAGGCTTTTCAACGAGGTCAATGTGCCTTCTGAATGGCATGCGGCAATGAGGCTTAGGGAGCTTCAGTTACTATTGCAGTTACTGGATAGTTTACAAAAGGGGCTTATGCTAAAGATTGCGCTCCAGCAGCCTGGCGAAGTTGCAAGGTTTGGAACAGTGCACCCGACGCTGGGGTGTTGCGTAGAATGCGCATTCATAACCCGGCAGTGCGGCAATTCTGTGGCTAGAGCAGAGTACCAGGAATCGAACCGGCAGTTTCAGGCGAACAGACAGGCCAGTGAGGCATCATTCAGCTCAAGAGGCAGCTCGTTTAGCGATTTCCGCCACAGATCGCTCCGCAGTTCGAGGTCAGCATCAGCTGGAAATGTGATGGACAGCATGCAAAGCATACAAAGCATACACACCAGCCTGCCCAGTGCGGGCCGGCAGTTCACGGACCATCCGACTGAGATCATGAGCTCCAGAGGCAATTCAATTGCAATGGGCGAACAGAATCACGAACAGGAGAGCCTGGAGCGCCGTCCCGTAAGCCCTGAGGTGGAAGTTAGTTTCGCCGACTTCATTTCAGCCCGGGAGATTGAGGCCTCGCAAGTCGAGAGGCCTCCGGGCCTGTTCGACTAGTAATTTATTCCTGTTTGGGAGCAGCTTCAATAGCAGCAGCAGCGGGCTTGTTGGAGAAGTAGTGGTAGTTAACAAAGCGGGCACCCTGGGTGAGCTGGGCAGCCTCGTTCACAAGGTGGCAGCCGAACAGCAGAGGGTTCCAGGGAGTGACCTGAGTAGCGTAGCGCATGAAGACCAGCGAGTAAACGATAAGAGAGCCGGTCATGGGTCCTGAGATCAGATCAGCATCTTTGCGGATATCCATAACTGCAGCGAGAGGGATTCCGAAATTACTGACAGGACCCCAGAAATGGGTTGAGCAGACGTAGCGCACAAAATCTTTGCTAAATACGTAGCTTGATGCTTTGTGGAAGAAACTCATTCTTGATCTTTTGCCTGAATATAGAGGATGAACAGAAAAAGAACGCAGCGGGTCCTGCAGTGGGTACACATCCCATCCGACACAATCAGTAAGCAGCCCTCCCCAGTTTCCCTAGCATGGTGATCTGGACCTAGCCCAGAGTCAATTTCAGCCTCGAGCAGAAAGTGAGGGTCTTTGGGCTCTAGCAGTATAATGAGCCGCGCGGATGGCGACGTCTCTAGAATTAGACCGGAAATCAAGGCATCTGCAGATGATATAGCTGCTTGGATCGCAGCACGAAAACGCAACTGGCCCACCGCAGCGCGGGTAGCTGAAAAGGCCGCCGGCAACTCAGAGGAAAGCCCGAAAGCCAGCGCTGAAAGTACAAACGAGAACTCACATGCCCAGAATGGCGCAAAAAAAAGACAGACCTGCAAATTCTTTGCTCGCGGCAGATGCACGAACGGAGCCAAATGCCGGTTCTTGCATGAGCGTGCTGAAAATACCAATTCAAGCGGTGTTCCGGTACAGCCAGCGAGAATCTACAAACGTTTTGAGCCTCCATCACGAGCGCCTCTGTTTGTAAAGCTGATGCAGACTGACTTGGATGCTGAAAACGAGGTCATTCTCAAGTACATCTGCATGCTTGCAAAGGGCGGCCACCTCAACGGGCAAAGCCAAGGCGCTGGCGCCAGGGCCAACGACGGAGCACTGACTGAGTGAAAACACATTACGGTAGTTTAATATATATTATTTAGATCATTTCTTGCGATTCAGCGGCGCAAAGTAAGGATGATTCATGGCCTCGGCGGCAGTCAAACGTTCCTGGTGGTCATAACGAAGCAGCTTGTCGGCAAAGTCAATAGCGTCTGCGCTGGTAAGGTGCTTGTTTTCAGACTTGATGAATGAGGTCCACGGCTTACGAGGGAAGCGGGTGATCAGGCCGTCGTACTCGCGCGGTAGTGTGAGATCGTATTTCTGCAAGTAGGCGTACAACTCCTCAGTACCCAGAACCTTGGCAATCTTAACAAGCTGGTCGGTGTTACTGGTTCCATGGAAGAAGGGGTCTTTGCGGAAGATCATGGCCGCAAACATAGCGCCCAAAGACCACATGTCCAAGGAGTAGTCGTACATCTGCATATCAACAAGAAGCTCGGGGCCCTTGAAGCAGCGAGAAGCCACACGGACATTGTACTCCATACCAACATGATAGAACTCAGCCAATCCCCAGTCAATCAAGCGCAAGGTGCGGTTGGCATGGTCAATCATAACATTGTGAGGCTTGACGTCGCGGTGCATGATGCCCTTTGAGTGGCAGAAGTCCAATGCCTTGAGAATCTCGCGAATATAGAATCGGATGTCAAGGTCCGTGAGCTTGGGGTAAAGCACTCTGAAATCGGTGTTGTCCACATACTCAAAGATTAGCGAGGGAGTCTTAAACAATGGGTCACGAACGACGTCCAATAGCGCAACGACGTTGACGCCGCCGGAGAGATTCTGCAAAATCTTGATCTCACGCTTGATCTTCTTCTTCTTTACGGGCTTGAGCACCTTGATGACACAACGGCCGTTGTTTGCAATGTTGACACCCTCAAAGGCTTCGGAATATTTGCCACGACCGATCTTGCGGACAACCTCGTAATTTGTCTGGTGTCCCCACAAAATGGTCACATTGTCGTAGTCCCAATACGTAGTAGGCATATTTTTGTTGACATCCGCGTACACGCGCGCCACAGACTTCATTTTGAAGCCTCCAAAACTCAGCTAAATGAAGCTCAAAGTGGGTGAGGGGGGAAAACGCTTTATAGTTACGAAAGCCGGGATCACCCAAAAACCGCCCAAAAATTACGTGTATGACTAACCGTCAACATACCTACTTACTCAACTGCCTCATCTGTTCTTAGGTGGATGTTAGGGTAAAAATTCAAGGGCAGGCAGGCAAAATCTCCAGCAGGAAGAAGAGAATACCACTTGTCTGAGACCTGTGAAACTGTTTCTCGACGACTAGAGGAGGGGGCCACAGAAGCCGGTTTTTGAGTTCTTATTGAGAATATACTGGCGGAATCTAAGAGTAACCAGGGTACTAGTTAATGCTCTAGGATTGTTTGATTGGCCCCTTTTTAGAAAACTACACTTGCCATTGGTGAAATCCTGCTTGGTCAAAGTACACAAATTTTATGCTAATATGGCGCGGCAGCCTCACGGCATTATCCTGGCCTGGTCATGACAATTTAAACATGGAGATTGAGCTCTGGGGCAGCCAAAAACGCACGCCGTTTGAGGATCTTAGCGAACTACAGTTTGAAACCTTTGCCAGCCCGAAACATGTGCCAATATTGGCACTCCAAGGACCATGTATGCGTCTATGTGTCCCTGGGGCAAAAGCTCCTGGCTCTGGTGGCCATACAAATGAGACTGTTGCCAAAAACACGCGCTACTGGGCTGAATTAGCTGCATCCGAGGTTGCGATTGTTGCCAAGCTGGGCCAGTCAAATGGATCTAGAGTGCCCAAAAGATCCTTTGATCATGTGCTGATATTTGCCTCTCAAGAGTCTGAGAACGCAGCTATACTTGTACGGCCATTCGACCTAAACTTCAGGGAAACACTCGAGCGACAGTTTGCCAAGCAAGCAGCAGGCGCCAGACCAACAGATAGCTTCTACAGCAACAGCTCTACGCCTATTCTGTCTAGTGCCAACAGCCCGCAGGTAGTAGAGCGCCACGATACCATAAAGGATGCTGCCAGCGACAGAGTTGATGCGTTGGGGCTAACGTTATTGCCCCAGCCCGAGCCAATCTCGCACAGAAGGCCAAATGCTGCTGCAGCAACGGTTGACAGATCAGCCAAAGCGGCGCCTGCCCTTCATCAGGTGATCTGGAGTGCCCTTCGACTGCGTGGTTATGAACGCGACCAGGCTGACTGCAAACAGATGTACCAGCTCTGCTGCAGGGCTGCGGAGGTGGCGTTTAGACAGAGATCGGGACCTTTGTCTTTGGAGGTGATGCAGGAAAAAGTGGATGCAATTCTAAACGTGTTAGAGCTATAGCCTGGCGCTTGTTTTAATTTGCAAAGAATCAGGAGTCACGTTTCAAATGATTGCTTAAAGAGCCAGCATCCTATGGCTGCCATTTGGTTTCTTCAAGCCCCACAGATCCGACCACTCTTAGCCCCGCTAATGTTAAATTATTCCTAGATGTATGAACGGTCACGTGCGCATCGCGAACTGCAGGAGCAGCAGGTTTGTCAGTGTGGATGCTGTCAACGCCCAACAGATTTTAGTTTCTAGTTGAGGACACTTTCACTTTTTCTCCTAACTAATTTAAATCATGGCTGACAACACTGATAAGACACCCGTTGTGGAGGCCTCTGAGGAGAGTACCGGCCGCGTTATTTCTTTGGAGGAGATCAGCAAGCACAATACTCCTAATGACATGTGGATGGCTATCAACGGAAAGGTCTACGATGTCACCAAGTTTGTGGACGAGCACCCCGGTGGCGAGGAAGTTCTTCTCGACCTTGCAGGAAAGGACGCAACCAAGGACTTTGAGGACGTTGGCCACTCTGAATATGCCGTCGAGCTTCTCGAACCCCTATACGTGGGCGAGGGCGATGCTGAAGAATTGCTTATTCGCAACAAGAGCAGCGGCGCCTCAGGTAGCATGGATGGCTCTTCCGAGGAGGGTATAAATGTGAAGCTTGTTTTGGCCGCTATTCTTGCTGTTCTTGCTGGTTTGATTTACATGCGTGCTACAAAATAGATACAGGACTATAATTTATCGGATGCTAAACACAGCTGTGGCGAACGCCGCCTCAACATCGCGAATGCGAACGCCTCAATGTCAAGACTGTGTGGCTGACACAATACCCGCGCTGCGCCACATCTCGTCCGGCATTAGGCGCTGGGTTTGTTTCCCAGGCAAACTAATGGGTGCGCTATTTCAACAAAAAAAGTTGTTCCAGTGTTAGGGCCGCAACAACCAGGGCGCGCCACCTCATCGATCATTTCTCGATGCTGCTGATCTCAGCATGCTAAATTAGAACAGAAAGGGGCACTCGATGAGCTGGTTCGATGCGTGGCAATATCAGTACCTACAACACTTTCATCCGTGTTAATGTTCGTCGACTCAAATGCGACCATACTACTTTATCGTAAAGCCTAATCCACAATAAAGTCCATCAGAGCCTGTGGGTTTGCCATCGTATCTTGAATCTGCACCCTTAGCACTGATCTATGCAATGCCTTCGAGTACAGATGTGGTTAGGGCTTTTTCGTAAATTATTTTGAAGCTGAACGTGAACCCAGAGGGTTGCGCTCATTAAGAGGGGCTACGTTTCAGTTATTTTGGCCAAACAGAGACCTTTGAACAGTTTCAATTACAGCTCAACCCTAGAATTAGAGCATATAGCTGCTTGCGCAAAGCGGCCTATTGCGCAAATGATCTTGGAAGAGCGTTGTTATGCCATTATGAGTCACTAAATTGAAATATTTTATGTGAGTGTTATCAACCCAACCCTGAAATTGTGCAGCTAGCCTATGAGAGGGCCCAGGGCGAGGGTGTATCCAGACCCAGGGAATGTCAAGTATATAGTCACTGGCTTCACGGCCCTTGTGGGGTTCCTTGCATCAGGCCACAACGAGAATTTCAACAACATCCAGAACAGAATAAGATATATTGAAATGTGCTTCTAAACGCCCTCTCCCCGATTGTGACCCAACCTTTTAAAACGATGATTAAAAAGAAAACCCCCCTAATTAACTGAATTGAAGAACTAACTTCTGTTCCCTTTTCCTCGAACTAACCATGTGTTGTCCCAGAATTTGACCAAACACCCAGCCCCAAGCACGCTTTTACACCAATAAGAATATCTCCTAAACAGACTGACATCATTATGAAAATGTTTACTGATTACACTGATTACTTTTCCATTGACGGCGACGTAGTAGGCTCCCAGCCTTCTGGCGGTTTGCCGTCCCTGGCTGCTGCTGATGACTTTTCCCAGCAACAGCAGCACCAGATCCAGCCCACAAAGACTGAGCCTGGCTTGGTCTTTGCCAACCAAGGTTTTGACTTTGGTCAAGGCCAGCAGGACTGGGATCCTTCTCAGGAGAACTTGAATTTCGCAGAACTGACAAGAACCACTCACCTGACTGTATCGCCCGCAGAGCTTATGTCTGCTGCGTCTACAGCGAGCAGTTGCTTCAGTGAGCTTGAAGAATCCCCCCTGATTGAGGACCTTGACTTTGCTGGTGAAGCAGCCTGGACTTCTCTTTTTGAAGACCAACCCCCTCTTGCTGCTCCTAGCCACACCGCTACACCGACCTTTGTAGCCAACACACTTGCAGAGGCCGAGCGCCGGTCCGCCGCTGTTGTGACTGGCCAGAAACGCCCTTTGGCCAACCCGTCTCCTGCCAGCACCATGCGCCACAGCATGGCTGTTCCGACGGCACCAGAGTCGCAGCGTAAGGGTCCCCTGACCTTTTCCGAAGCTCTGGCGCTTGAAGTCAACAAGAAACTCAAGCGCGACCACGACCGGTTTGCGGTTGGCCCCACAGGCAACAAGATCGACGAACACGGCGTCACTGTTTACAAACGGAAACCCCGTACTGCACCATTGAAGGCCATTGCCGTTCCTGAGGGCGACACTGTCGCTTCGAAGCGTGCGCGTAACACCGAGTCTGCTCGGAAATCGCGTGCTCGTAAGATGGAACGCATGGTCCAATTGGAAGATCTTGTTCAGGAGCTGACACAAGATAAGCAGGACTTGGAGGCAGAAGTTGCCCGCCTTAAGAAACTCTGTGGCGAGGCTTAAATTGCCTGCTGATGCTTTCCTGCTCTAATTTTTCCCCCATGAGTTTATCCGCGAAGCGCATGCTCTTAATTCAATCTTCTTTTGTATTATCTTTTTTATAGTTCTAGAAATTAAGCATTTTTTTTTAACTAGTCATTCAAAATCCG
The DNA here is from genome assembly GCA_954870865.1 of Wickerhamiella slavikovae. NCBI lineage: Eukaryota > Fungi > Ascomycota > Dipodascomycetes > Dipodascales > Trichomonascaceae > Wickerhamiella > Wickerhamiella slavikovae. The sequence continues at coordinate 475,045 of CATOZL010000003.1, forward strand.
TCCTCACCGTCGAAGCCGGTAAATCCACTTACAAGGAAGAACTTGTAGTACGGCTTTTTTGAGATCGAATTTGCCCAATGCCAGGCAGAAGTAAGGCGGCCATCGATACAGCTTCCAGCGTCGTAGAAGTTGTTCGCGCCTGACCCGTCAAAGGCGTGGCGGAAGAAATCAATAGAGATGCACTGAATTAAATTATCAACTGATCCATATTGGCTCTTAGCCCAGGCCAGTGCATGCGGATCCTGGAAAGTTTGAGGCAAGCTATCAAGAATCCTGCCAATTGGAGTAAGAATTCGAGGAACCTGAAGGTACTTGTCGAGGAAGAATAGTGCATTAGGTACAGTGTGGTCTCCCAAGTGCACAACTGCCGACCCAATCCAGGATCCCACGATCTTCTGTGCGCGCTGGATAATGACATGCATCATGTGGTTCACTTTGGGACACGGCTTGATCCGGTTAAGGCCCTGACCTGTATCGCAAAGCCGGTAACGGTAGTCTTCGTTGCACAGATCGTCGTCGGCTAGTTTCCAGAGGTGGTACATCTCACGCATGATCTCGCTCCACAACGTCAGCGATTGCTGGACATACTGGAACTGTTCCTTGTGGCTGTGACTGAGACGCGCGCCCTCGCGACCCCAAGCAATGTGCAAATTTGTCTCGGCGCTCTCAGGGGTTTCTGACTCGAAGTTCGAGGTGAGGCGGTCTAGAATACGCTTTACAGGCGCTCTGTTCGCCATCAAGTATGCATGGTAGTCCCCTACTGAATAAAGAGCTTGACAAATTGTTTCAGATGAAAGTGTGCTGCTTTTGGAGTATTTGCTGGACAGCGTTTTGATGGCTGCTTCCTTGGCTCTAATCTGACGCTGGATCCGATCTCTGGTGTTGTTTTCCGCCGAGATGCTTTGTGTGGCCTGTAAGATGAGAGGGTCGCTCAGCATATCACTTGCACCACCCTGCTCAAGCACATCAGCAACGGTTTTGACAGGCATGTAAAGATCGAATTCCATTGTATCGCGGATTTCGGGCAGCCTAGAGTCCATGATCATATACATGAGCTTTCCAAATGTACTTCTCATTTTTTCTGGGTTCTGAATTTTGTAACGCCTTCCAATTTCGAAGACCTGCTGGAACCACGCTGAATGCTGCGAAAATTCCTTGCTTTCCATCAAGGCATGTCCATCATCTAATCCATTTGACACTACAAGGCCAGTCAGGATTGTGCACATCTCTCGCAGCTGGCTAACGATTCGGCGCGCCTTGGGACCAGCATACAAAATATCAACCTTATCAGTATACTGACTCACTTCCAATGCTGCCTCAAGTAGTTTGAAGAGCTTACGCTCATGCTGGGATAACCGCATAGGAATAAATTTAGTGTTGGCACGGAACTTGGCCAAGGCCTGCGCATGTAGTACGTCATTTGTTGATTTGGGCACTTCTGCAGCCGACTCCTCCATATCCTGGTCTGTTAATTCGCCATCAGGTTGAAGTTCAGCGTTTGCATCGGTGCTAGGTGCCGTCTCTGTAAGGGAACGCTGGACCGCTACAGTCTCATGGCGCTGTCTCTTACCAGTACGATGAAGGTATTTGAAGCAGACTTCACAAAATCCTTCATCACACTGCTTGCATTCTAGCTCAAGAGGCTGGTCTCCACACTCGACGCAAAGCGACCTGTTTGACTCTTCGTCAATAGGTTTTTGCGGATCATGCAGTTCCACATCATTGCCTTCAACAACCTCTTGATCATTGTAAGACACATTGTCATTTCCAGAAAGTACATCCTTCAAGGACCGTTTGGTAGCCATTATTTTCCAGGGCAACTCGCGATAGCTATGGCCTTGATCCTGACTTCTTTGATCACTCTTCCTTGAAGGGGCGTGCAAACGGGATGATATGGTGGTGGACATAGATTTTCAACTAGTCACGTGAATTTTGAGGACATGAGTCTCCATAGAGAAACAAGCGAGGATTTGAAATTCAAATATGTAAAGTGAGAGATTAGCATTGGTACACGCAGTTGTAACATACTTGTGTGTATGAAATTGTCCATCTTCTGAGGTTTACTGCTAATCGACCAATTGAAATTTGATTATAATATTGGGTGAGGGTTTTCGAGGCCAGGACCCTTACTCTATTAGGAAATTTTGTTTTGCAGGTATTGTCAGTTTTTACTTATTCAAGCGTCCAGCGTCATGTGATTCCCACTGTCATCACTCCAAAACTAATTACATGCATGCACGAGAATTGCACATATCACAAATAAGATTGAAAGCTGCCATATGAGGCTACGATTTCGCTTAAATGCAGAATTTACGCTAAGACTTACCAAGAGACTACCGTTGCTACTTTATTACTGACTTGAGCGACCTCATTGTTGGGCTAGTGCGTCTTTATCAGGAGGCTATGCAGATGCAGATGCATAATTGTGCAGAATTGCATATCACTTTGAAAGGTATATATTGGCCCTTACAAGTACTAATGCATCAAGCTTTTTGGAAACTCCTTCTCTACAAAGACCTTATCTTTTCAACAATGTCCTCTCCTAGCTGTGAAGAGATTTTGTTCAGGACAGGTACCACAACAGTAGGCGCCTCGCCAAAGCTGATGTGCCCCTCACCTGCTCACCCTGAAACCTCAAATGATAATCAAACATTCTTCCAAGTTACTGACAATATTTCTACACCTACTACTACCACTGGTGATACACAGCACAATGACATTGTGGATCACCTACTTATTCGCTATCCGACAGTCCTCAGATGCAAAGGGCCTATTGGCGTAAACAAATCTGGTAAGCTACTCAAATCCAAAGAAAGAGCTCAACAGCAGCACTCTACCGCACGTTCCAGCTTCAATCTCAATCAACTCAGCTCATCTGGTCAAGGTGCTTCTATGAACCTCTATCCTCTTGACGCTGGTGTTGCCAGTGCCTCTACTCCGAATGCCCAATGCACCTCCACTGCACAGCATCTGTCACTAGACCGTGCATATCAAAGACCAAATGCTCCAAGAACGCCATACAATGCGAGAAAAGATCTCCTAAAGTTGCACGCAAATCTTGAGAACAAGGAGAAAATTGGCTCCAAGCCTGCCGGCCAGCTCACTACTCCAAAAGATGATCGAGTTGGCCAGACACCACTTCGGACTCTGACGGTACCACCCACACCTGAACAAGTTTCAGCCGAGGATACTTATGCACAGGGCCATTTTTATTACTCCACACAAGGAGAGGCATCTCCCTTCTCAGCTGTGCCAAGTTTTGGGAGCGAGACAAGCGCGCTGCCGGCTACTTTTAGAGACAAAGAGAACGAATACTTTGGCCCTAGGAAGTGCGTTGAATCACAAACCAAGCAATTAGACAGAGTGCCCCTCCAGCCTTTGGCATACCTGCCCTCACCTGCACCCACACCTTCGCCGATTGCCATTAATGACCTCCTTTATGGGTTTGAGCCCGGACCGGGTGATTCTGAGATGGGGAGTAATGCTAATGCGCTATCAAACGGAGATCAGCAGGCCTGCTCCGACCTCCCTGGTGTTGCTACCCTTAGTCTAACCGAACTAACAGCTCTTCTGGAGAGAGGCTTCAGGGCTGCAGGCCAACTTGGCTGCAGAAGCCTTTCGAGCGCATGGATTAAGCTAGTCTCACCACACAAGCGGGCACTATATCCATACCGCGATGGCGAAAGCTCTAAGCCAGAGTGGTGGTGCAAAGATATTCCTCATGTCCAGCCTGGTCATCTGGCCCGCGAAGATCGAGTGAAGCTCTTGGTACATATGACTCTCACCTTCAATCATATTGTCACTTGGTTCAGAGTTGATCTACTGAAAACTACCTTTATCAAGCCATACTGTTTGGAGCACCTCGACCAGTGCCTTATTTTGTCGCAACAATGGATGGCTCTGCATGGAGGTGATTTTGAGACTCAGCACCCGTATTCCTCCGGAAAAACTCAGACAGCTACCGTTGAGTTGCCCTCGAGCCTTGCAAACGACTAAATATGCATTTGTCTTGGCCTATGACATACGCCATGTATCTGATCCCTCATGTTGCTTATTTTACAACAGATAGCAAATGAGGGCATATGACAGAAATGGTCATTTATGCTACGTTTCATAAAGTCTATAGTAGCCCTTATCTATAAGCCCAATATTCGGTGGTTAATTATTGAGTTTTGTGTATTATTTCGCGCCTGACCCAGATACGATCGAGGTTCGCCAGGCCCAAAAAAATGTAGCCGAACGTGTATGCGTTGTTTGCAGATGAGCATGGCAACTGCAGGCAGGGCACAGTGATACATACATGAAACAGGCTATGAAGGTCGCATACAATGAGAATATTTGGCAGGCCAAGCGGCAGTCCAAGTCAAAGTTTCTGTCAAAAATGCTTCTGTGAAGATTGCACCTTGGGTCCCCGCTAGTATTGCTCGCAGGAATTTTCGTGATCGGGCTATCTGTGCAGGCTATACTTGCCCAATTGGGAAAAGTGCCGGTGATCGGGGCAAAGGGTAAACGGGCATGTTTAGCGCCGGTCATGTCATGTCATGTGTGGGGATATGCGCGAGGAACACACCGTGCGTCATAATCAAAACGGCGTTGATTGAGTGAGCGCCTGTCTGACGTACAGGCAAGCTTGCACAACAAAGGACGAATGGAGTTGCTGTAGTCAATGAATCATATATGAATTATTTTCGATCTGCAATCCTCGATCGCGGATCTTATTGGGCAGTGATCTTCCGCAACAACTATAATATTTGAAGTACGCTAGCTGTTGCCTCGACCCGATGTCAGGACCATTATGTAACCCGACTCGGGTACATCAGGAGGGTAAAATGCCTATGGGGGGAGTGCATTCTGTGCTCGCAGAATGAGGAAATGCCTCATACACTTTGCCGCTCTTGTGGGCGCCGACTGGAACGCTCAACTATTACCGGCGCAGAATCACTTTTTAGAGTATACATAATTTAATTTATCTAATTTTTTGGTCTCCTTGTTTTAGCTCGGAGTTTTTTGGATTTGATCGCGATTCGGGTTTTCCAAGCAAGGCCATTTGCTGAAACCACTCATCGGGAGATTAGTCATAGGGCTTGTTTGAACTTAGGGCGCAAAGCCTGCGTGCCCCTAAGATTTGTTATTAAAGAGCCAAAGTCCCACTTGGCTCAGGATCCGGCTTTTAGAGGACCACTTAATCCGTCCAGATACGCGTGTGCGCGCTGCGTGGAGGCTACTAGCTGACTCTGTTTCCCAAGGTAATAACCTTTGCTATTCGAAAGATTTGTTCTTGACTTTCGCTGCTACTTTTAAACCCCGTCGACTTTTGTCTCGCTTGAACCCTATCCTAATCTTGGAACAAACGAGTTTGCTAGGTCTGTTTACAGCTCCTAACTCAGATTTTCTGACAACCATTTCATCTTACCACCCCTCCCTACTTGCTTGTGATTGAAGAGTTCCCTTATGTGCTGCTAGCCAGACTTTGTTTGACCTGACGCACTAGAGATTTTATTCAAGTTTCCAATCAAGAAAAAAAGAACAGAAAAGGTTTACTGACCAGTTGACCACCACCAGTATTTATTAATGAACAGAATGCCTTCTGTTATTTCGCTTCCGCCAAGGTGTACCGACCTTCACATGGGCCTTCGTGTTAATACCCAATCGCACAATCACCATGACCAGGGCCAATTAACGTCGCCGTACCACTCGTCTGGAAGTTCCCCTCCATCTTCAGTGGATGATATGCCTATGGATGATATGCCCATCGATATGGACCGTAAGCACCTCCAGTTCGTCTGTCCCAGACCGGAACGGTTCCTTCAAAGATGCGCCAAGCGTGCATACAAGGCCACACCCCCTCTGAACAGCAGTGTTTTGGCGTCCCTTTCCGAGGACGTCAATGATTCTGATGAGGACTCCAACGACGATGAGTTCGATGATGGCTCCGACGAGGAGGACGAGGATTACTTCGCGTCCGTTAATCGCGGCTCAGTTTCTGAACGCAGACTCCGGCAGTGTGGGTTCGAAGAGGACGATGATAACGACTCTGACCACAAGGATGACGACGTTTTTGAGCTTGAAGCGTAATTATTGTATATTGAAGCCCGTGTACCCCTATAGATTCCTACATTTATTTGAGTCTCCCTGGGTGGCTTGAACTAACAGAAATATGTTTTGAAAGTCAAGATAGATTCATAAGAAAGATTCTTCTTAACGCACGTGGATACTTCGCTCGCATTATCTGGGTTGACCCTGCAGCCACGGTCGAAAAATATACCTAAAGAAGATCAAAAAAAAAAGATTAGGTAATTGAAATAATTTCTGCAGAATAAAAAGTCTTATCGATCCGCTGTTTGATCTTTCATACTATCTTCTATCCTTGCAATGAGTCACGACGACAGAGGAAGAGATAATTACAGTGGTTCTTTTAGATCCTACAACCAGCGCTCGTTCGATAACCGCGGATATGGCGGTGGTCGCGGCGGTGGCCGTGGTGGATTTGGCGGTGGTCGTGGTGGCGGCGGCGGCTTCGGCGGTGGTTTCAATGCCCCCCGTGGTGTCGCTGGCCCCCTTGAGGCCCCCAACTGGGATGAGATCGAGCTTCCCAAGTTCGAGAAGAACTTCTACAACGAACATGAGGACGTCGCTGCTCGCACTAACGAGGAGATCAACAACTTCCGTAAGGAGCATGAGATGACCTGCCAGGGCCCCGATATCCCCAAGCCTGTCCAGAGCTTTGATGAAGTTGGATTCCCCGACTACGTTCTTAGCGAGGTCAAGGCCCAGGGATTCGAGAAGCCTACTGCTATCCAGTGCCAGGGCTGGCCAATGGCTCTTTCGGGTCGCGACCTTATTGGTATTGCTGCTACTGGTAGTGGTAAGACCTTGAGTTACTGTCTCCCTGCTATTCTGCACATCAATGCCCAGCCTCCGCTTGCTGCTGAGGATGGCCCTATTGCATTGGTGCTTGCTCCTACTCGTGAGTTGGCTGTCCAAATTCAGCAGGAATGCTCTAAATTTGGCAAGTCATCTCGCATCCGCAACTGCTGCGTCTACGGTGGAGTTCCTCGTGGCCAGCAGATCCGCGATCTGTGCCGCGGCGCTGAGATTGTTATTGCCACTCCTGGTCGTCTTATCGACATGCTGGAGAGCGGCAAGACTAACCTCCGCCGTGTCACCTACTTGGTTTTGGACGAGGCTGACCGCATGCTGGATATGGGTTTCGAGCCTCAAATTCGCAAGATCGTCGATCAGATTCGCCCCGACCGTCAGACACTCATGTGGTCCGCTACCTGGCCTAAGGAGGTCCAGCAGCTGGCCCGCGACTACCAGAAGGACGTCATTCAGGTCCGTGTTGGTAGTTTGGAGCTTTCTGCTTCGCACAACATTACTCAGATCGTTGAGGTCGTTGAGGAATGGGACAAGCGCGATAAGATGCTCAAATATTTGGAAAAGGCTATGGAAGACGCCGAGTCAAAGGTCCTCATTTTCACCGGCACCAAGCGTGTTGCTGATGAGGTCACCAAGGCTTTGCGTCAGGAAGGATTCCCTGCCCTGTCTATCCATGGAGACAAGACTCAGCAGGAGCGTGATTGGGTTCTTCGTGAGTTCAAATCAGGCAACTCTCGTGTAATGGTCGCAACTGATGTGGCCTCTCGTGGTATTGGTAAGTACAAACACAGTTTTCTTTTGGAACTAACAGCAGAAGCATCAGCCCACAATATTTTGAATAATATCAAGTCAAAGATTTTCACGAGGCTAGGGACCACATCGCATTGTTGCGGGTTGTCCTTTGCCCGTCTCGTACTCATGCACAATGGTTTCAGCTCATTGGAAGCTGTAGAGCCGTTGCAGCCGACAGCTTTTTTCGTGAAAAAAGCCCACGTTGGCATTCATCAGGGGTGTATATACACTCTTTTTGTGCATAGTATTAGACAGACTTTATTATTATTCTTAGTTGTTTTTGCAGGCCCGGGGTGAATGGCGCCGATAGTATCAACAGGTCTATTGGCATAACCTCACCCCTCCTGCTGCATTGCTTCGCTGCATCAAGTGAATTTGAACTAACATCAGACGTCAAGGGAATTAACCATGTCGTCAACTTTGACTACCCCGGCAATTCTGAGGATTACGTCCACCGTATCGGCCGTACTGGTCGTGCTGGCCAGAAAGGTACTGCCTACACATTGTTCACTCAGGGCAACTCCAAGCAGGCTCGCGATCTCTACAAGATTCTCGCTGAGGCTAAGCAGGAGATTGACCCCAAGCTTGAGCAGTGGGGAGCTCCTCGTGGCGGCTACGGCGGCGGCGGCGGCTACTCTAACAACCGTTACCGCCAGGGCGGATACGGTCGCGGTGGCTACGGCGGTGGCCGTGGTGGTCGTGGTGGCTTTGGTGGCCGCGGTGGCGGTGGCCGTGGAGGCTACGGCGGTGGTCGCGGAGGCTACTCAGGCGGTGGTTACTCCGGTGGTGGCTACGGCGGCGGCTACGGTTCAGGTTCCAACTCTGGCCCCATGGAGTCCCGCTATTAATTTATACCTAGCATATAATTTACGTTCACAGTCTCATTTATTATAATTACCACTCCCACTCGGCGTTATCGTCGTCCTCAACCGGATCAAGGAAGTTTGGAGTAGTGCTTTTTGTAGGAGGAGACACAGCTCTCGGCTTAGGCTTTGGCTTTGTCGCCAGTGGCTGCAGTGTCACCTGGATGGGTGTGAGACGTGTAGGCTGTAAAATGCGTGCGTCAGTCGGCTTCAGGGGTTTCAATTGAGGAGCGGCTATTGGCTCAACTGGATCAGACCATGCGTCCCAGCCAGTGCTGGTTGTGGCCGGCTCTGACATGAACTCTGAGAACTGAGAGCTATAATCGGAGTTCTCTGTATGTATTCCTGTTGGCAGCGTGGTATCTCTGCTGGAGAAGTGGTCTGGCTTGGGGGTTGAGCTTCCTGATGTTGGTGCAGATGGAGGCTCAGAAACAGGTTCAGCAGGGCCAGTAACGCCCTTTCTATCCATCTCCAACGATGCTGCTTCAATCTTTTTGACTAGTTTGTTGACAATATCTCTGGCAGTGGCGCGAACAGTGGGCGTGATGTCCAGCATTGCAGCGGCAGCAGGTCCTAGAAGCTTTTTAGTGGACTCTGCAGGCCCAAATGACTCTACTGTCTCACCCAATGTTTCAATGGCTGCAATCCTCACCTGCACAGAAGGATCGCCGAGCGCACGCGACAGTGCCATCACCACTACTGAGGACTTTGTGGCTGGTGTCATCAGCTCTGCAATTTCAGCCAGAACCCTCACAAATTGGGCTCTGATACATGCCTCTTTGTCGGTGTTGATGCGTGCCAATGAACGCAAAAGCTGCTGCTCAAGCTGCGAAGATGATATCTTTTTGGCAAGGATTGGCACAACCCGCAAACTCTCCTGGCGAACGAGGATCTCTTGGTCTGCGAATCCAGTCGTCATCGCGGGCAGAATATGAGCGGTGATGGCGGATTTTGGGACCATGTCGATATAGGAGGGCATTGACTTGAGCAGCTCAATGCGGATTGCACGGTCCATCGATTTGTAGAGCGAAAGCACGTACTTAAGCCCGGATCTGACGAACTGGTCCTCATCCAAAGACAAACAAAGGCGAAGCACCACAAATACGGCCTCTGCACCACCCTTGCTGCCCTGAGTAACCTGAATAATTTGAGGAAGCACTTTGCCGCCAACAAATCGTTTCGGGAGCTCCTGTCGATGAGCATCGATGAATCTTAGCAATTTCAGCATGTCGTAATCGTTTATCATCATAATGGATTCCATAGCCTGCGCAATTGTCGAGATGGCTGTATTCAAAGGAGCAGAGTTTGCTGGGTCTGTAATTGCTTGCCTTTGGCTTCCCATCAGTGCCTGTACGAACGATATAAGCGATTGAGAGGGTTTGAGACTGCCAGAGGCACCGGGGGCCCTTAGAACCTGGCTTGCAAGGTACCCAAACTCATATGAGTCTACTAAAACCGCATTCCGGCCGAGAGACCCCCAGCCATTGCGTGTAACTTCGCTGGGAAGCCAGCTAGCCTTTGAGCCAGTTTGATTGACAACTGCTGCTGCTGCTGAGGGCAGCATAGCGCCATTTGTGAGCGACACAGATGAGGTATCATTTGTGCCAATGGCAGCAATCTCTAATCCGCCAAGCACCCATTCACCTGTATCGGTTTCAAAGACGGTGCCCATGTTGATATTTCCATGTACACACTTGACATGCGTGTGTAGAGCGGCCAGAGTATTGTAAATAGACTGCAGTCCCCACATCCGTGATTCTAATGCAGAGTCTTTGAGTTTTAGATGGATGGGCTTCACAGGTTCAACTGCAATCAGAATATTACTACCAGACTCCTCGCTGTCAATTATTTTTAGAACGCCTGGAATCATCATTGTACGCAAAAGAGTCAAGAAGTTCTCTGCTAGTGGCCTGTAGTGGTCGGCATTATGTGTAGAGCCATCGAATTCGAAAAGCGTGCAGGGTCTTTTGTCTTTTTTAACTGTTCCTTCGTATATCTGCCAGATCGAAGGGTACTGGGGGTCCTGCTCAATTTGCGGACCGCGCGAGAACGCGGAGCTACTGAAACTGAGACTTCCTAGCGCCTTTGATAAGAAACTCATTTCAGGAACAAAAAATCAATCCAACGCGAGTATTTTCCTGTTTGCGCGACCCTTTAATTTGTAAACACCTGGCGAAACGCAGTCGGACTCTTTTGTATGCAAGGATGAGGGAGCCTGCAGATTGGAAAGACAATTACTAATGTATTTTTTTGAAGCGTGAGGTCTTGAACTGAGCTCTAGCTAGTAAATTTGATTTGTCTTGAGCCCATCTTATTTTTAAGCCATGTCAGACCACGAAGATACCATGATGGGAACCGCTGAGGAGAATGCTGCTGTTGAGGAGCAGGAAGAACACATGCTTTTACCGGATAAGATCATAATTTTGCCCCGCGCTGCGCCGGATGGAAGCGCAGCCACATTTCAGATCAAGTACGAGGACCACACCCTAGGAAATTCTCTTCGCTACATGATTATGAAAAACCCGTCAGTTGAATTCTGTGGATACTCAATCCCGCACCCCAGCGAGCCGAAGATGAACCTCCGCATTCAAACATACGGTGATATCACAGCAGTAGAGGCCCTAAAGCAGGGCCTCAAGGATCTGGTCGATGTTTGCGACCATGTCGAGAATGTTTTCCGTGAAAAGGTTGCAGAGGGTAACTATTCTACTGAGGAATAGACAAGCGCACCAAGATATTCAGCGGGTCTGAAACACGATAAGCTTGAAAGGCAAAGCCAAAAAATATAACATAAAAACTACTTATAGTCGAAGGAGAAAAATTAGACTTTTCGGTGGCTCCATGCAGTTTCTTGGGGATAAATAAATGATAGATGCGAGATCGCACTGCACCTGCAATCTTTACTCGTCTGGATTGGCGACCTGAAGCACACGCCGAGAGTAGTCCTGGTTGTCTTGCAAACTCTGCTGTGAAGTGGCTCCTTCCCAGCGCATATACATTTGGGTAGGGTCTACTCTCTGGTCGAAGATCGGTACAAGGTGGCTATCGCCATCCTCCATAAAGGAGTCTGGATGGCCTCCCTTCTGATGGTTCACGATAATCTCGCCATTCTGTGAAGAGGGAACGCGGGTTGTGTTGCTGTTGTTATCATCAAATACCTTCTCGTGATCATCATTGTTGTCGCGGCGCCTGCGCCAGAAAAAGAATACTAGCAATGCTACCAGTGCTGCACCAACGATACCAACAGCGGTAAAAACACCAGCAACTGCGCCGGTGTTGCCCCAAAAGCCCTTATCAGCCTTTTTGTTGATCAGTTCAGTACTTCCATTTGAAGATGAACTGGCAGAAGCAGATGATGATGAGCTTGCTGTCGATGCTGCTGAATTCGAAGTAGCCGTAGACGTGATAGAGCTGGACGGCATTGACGATGAGCCACTAATTGAGGTCGATGTGCCTGCGCTGCTACTGCCTGAGGTTCCGGTGCTTGAACTGCCAGTGGAACTGGCCGAGGCGCTGTCCGAACTCGATGACATGCTGGTCGAACTGCTGGAGACGCTCGATGCCGAAGTTGAGGTGCTAGAAGAAGCAGAAGATGCAGTACTGCTGGCGGCTGCAAGTTGCACATATCCATAAAGCTGCTCCAAAATGTTACCACATCTATCGGAACCGTAACCAGGGCAGCTGTCGCTACAGTTTGAAACTGAAACAGAAGTGCCCGGCTTCACGTTCGAGCAGTAGCACGATGTTCCCTGGAGAATTGCAAATGAGTATCCTGCGCAATGCTCCGAACAGGAGCCCACCGAGTTGTACTGGAGGAAGGTAGGATTGACGCCTGTATTTTCGGACGAACACATGGAAAGCGGGTTCGTGATTGTATCAGCCCGAATCTGTGAGAATGCGAATGCCATTAAGGTGACAACCAGCATGAGAGCACGCGAAGGGCTGCCGTAATTGAGCATGCTGCGAAAAATCACCTAAAAAACAATGCCAATAAAAAAGGATGAATGGAGAGGATGAGAGGGGAGGTTTCCAACAAATACGAGCTAACTTAAAGCCAAGTGGTTGCCAAGTTCGTATGTTCGCCGAATGAACCAAAGGTGTGAAATCCTGATGTTAGTTAAAATGAGGAAAACAGCGTGGGGCGCGCACGGAATGGAAGTAAACAAATAGAAAACACCTAAATACAAGCGGTCCAGTATGCAGTCAGTTCGCAACAATAACGTAACGTCGAATAAGAGCCTCCTACGCTCAGCAGATTATTCCTCAAAGTTACGAGGATTCACCGTGAGTACAGTCGGATGGCAAGCTTGTTGTGAAGTCAGTGTGATTTTCGAGGTCTCAGAATTGGCTGACTCAACGCATGCTCCTACATGAGAAATTGATATTGCAGGTAAGTCGTCAGGAGGAGGTACGCGCAAACCTTGCCCCCTGTCTATTCTATCTGCAGGATATGACGTGACAAAAAATCTTGAGCCCCCAAAACCAAGATTACCGTTTTTAAAACTTGGCTCAAGTAAATAAGAATGCTTTAAAGGGTGCCCAAACTTCAATTTTGATCCTGCCACCTGGCTCCGGCTTGATTCAATTGGAATTTAGTTGGCAGCTCGATAAGGAGTCCGACGTAAGAGTTGGCTTACATAAGAAGATATCCAAGAAAAATGGGTTGGATACATATCTTATGCATGGGGTCAGGGCTGATCTGCAAAAGAGAAGCTTAGGTCCACCCACTACGTGCGGCGGCGCAGCACGCATGTGTTTTTGGTGGGCAATACATTCCAGCGATAATTGTGGCCACCACCAAAACAAAGAGGCGTAAAAGCTTCGGGGATTAGCTATAGAGCAATTGCATAGATAAGGGCAACCGATCGGCTGAAAACCATACTTTCAGACTTTTGATCGATGTGAAGCCCTCTCGTGGACAGACATTAATGATGTAGGCTACTTTTGGACTCTGAGCATGCATGTTTCTGCATTTGCAAGGGTAAGGGTTAGAAGGAAAAACCCGTCAAATCCGATTATGTCGCACTTGTGATCATTATAGTATTGGCATCAAACGAGTCCACTGTGAGGCCGTTTCAATCGGCTTTGGCATCATTTAATTGACAGTCGCGTCACATCGGAAACAGGAGAGCTTACGAGCTGGCATTCATAAGATGCAATAGAATTAAGGTTTAATGTTTTGATCTCTTCACCTTTGGAAATACCTGCGTAAAATGCGCGATACATAATTGTAATGAGGCTCCGAAACGGTCGCTACCAATTAATGGCGCTCCTCTAGTCCAAACAACAGCTGAGAATCATAATCACACCTCTTAAACGCTCGAACGAATCGTTTACTACTGCAGCATTATGCAGGTCTGCATCGGTGTGGGTGAAACAAAATCCTTACCTTCGTGAGAGGGCAAGGAGACACCACGGCGTTTGTATGCCGAAAAGTTCTGGGAAGCTTACCCTCAAATTGATAATTATATATAAGATCCGGTAGATGTTACGATAAAGCGGCAACAGTCACAACTCCGCATAGAATACCAGCTGCCTGGATCACAGACTGCACGAGCTGCTGCTTGGTGCTCAGCTCTGCGTCTGCCTCGAGGATCTCGGGAATGATTCCTACCGTAGCGATAAATAGAAAGACGCCAGCCGTGAATGGCGTGGTAAAGTCCATTGCCGATTTGAGGCTTGAATGAGACATAAGCCCGGACTCCAGCAAGCAGAAAAGACCATATCCAAGTAGAGTACCACAAGAACCAATCAACTGTGCTTTAGCTCCTGTAGTGCGAGAGGCTCCGCCTTTGATGAGTAGCGCAAAATCGCCAAGCTGGTGCGGAACCTCATGGAGGAGAGCAAACACAAAAGCCTGAGCACCGACTTCGGGGCTGACGCTGAAGGCAGAGGCCAGGACGAAGCCATCAGTCACATTATGGAGGAAGTCACCGATCACATTGACAATTGCAACCATCGCTGATCTTGAAAGAGTGGCTGCAGCCGCCTGCTTCTTGGGTTCCACCTGTGACTCTGTGGTCGACTCAGACTTTCGGCTGCTGCTCTTCTTGGACCTCTTTTTGAGCTCGGCAGTTTCTGCATTCAGTGAAGAAACAACGACTGTACTGGCCTCATCTTCAAAAGAGACTGACTTGCGTCTATGCTTTTTCTTCTCCGCATCCTTTTCAGATATGGATTTTTTGCGCTCGCTTTTCTTATGACCGTCGTCGTGGTCGTGACGATGATCGTGACTGTGACTATGATCGTGGCTGTGACTATTTCCGTGGCTATGATCATGGCTGTGACCATGACTATGACCATGGCTGTGGCCGTGGCTGTGTGAGTGCGGTTCAGCACCCAAACCACGCATAATGAGACCAAGACCCTTTTCGACAGCACAGAAAAAGAAAAACCCAAAGATAAGAATGTAGCCATGTGTAGCGTTTCCTTCAGCAAAGATTTCGGGAACCAGATGCAGAAATACATTTCCGAGCATGCCACCCCCCGCAAACGAAACCAAGAAAGCCAGGAGGGATCCGCTCAATGGTGGTGAGATCTGGATCAAGGTAGCAATTGCAAGAGCAGATGCTAGCACTGCCAACAATCCGTTCACTCTGGGACTGTATGCGAACAATTTATTTGCCAATGCTCTTACCAGTTTACCTGTTTCCGGCTTTTCCGCATCTTCAATTTTGATCGAGTCGTATGCCTTCTCTAACTCATCGACGAGCGCTGACTTGAGCTTGAGCACATTCGAAGTATCAATAACGTTTCTCAGTGCCTGCTTCACTAGAGGGTTGAAGTTCGGATCCGCCGGGCTGAGAGCACCGCCATGGCTATGATCATGATGATTATGGCCTGCATGGCTATGTGCTTCGACCAGCGCCCCGCTTGACACAAGCAAACTCACAAAGAGTTTTTTGTGGTTCAGCTGCATTGTGTTATGAAGGTGCAGGAAAAGGAGCACAGGTGATGATGATCTCGACCAACCCTGTGCCCTACCATCGCACTGAGATCACCCGCTGCAATCGCAAAGCGTTTAGAATCGTCCACAATCCAGTTCTTCTGGTCTATCGCGATCATTAATTACAACTAACTAAATACAATACATAGATTGCCCCTGAAGACTGGCCTTTTTTTTTTTTTTTTGTTGAATATATGCCTTGAAATAGAAGTCCTAGGCAGACCAAAACTTGTACTGCTGAGGAGTATCCAAACTGATCGGACGCAATCCGGGATTGGGCATTGGCTTTGACTTGCTGGTGCTGGAACTGCCCAAAACTGTTAGCTGCGGGGGCTCACGGGCCAGACTAGAGGCCTGCTGAGCCAGCAAAGTCTTTTGTTCGAGATCAGGCTCAGCTGCAGCCTGGTGGAGTAATCCCAGAACCCCGTCAGCATGCTTGTTTAGACTTAGACGGTCCAGGGATACCTCCAACTTGGCTGCCTCAACTTCCTGTCTCTCAGCCACAAGAATGCGTTCGAGGTGCTCAAATTGCGCCATCTTCTTGTTCAGCAATTCTGTCTGCTGTGCGACAAGGTCCCTGAGCACGGCTGTTTGTTTTGCAGCCACCTCCTGTGCAGCGGCCTGAGCGCGGGCCTTGAGAGCGTCAAGTTTTTCGTCTCCTGATTGCGGGTTTGACAACAGTGTATTGATCGACTTGAGCAGCGACTTTGTTTCAGGATCTGTGCTGGCATCCTGGTGGTCCGGCTCGGGGTCCTTGTATCCCTGTTCGCTCGCAGTGTCCGGCACAGCGTTCTCAACAAGGTACGGGTCCTCAATCGGCAACTGGATGAATTTGGCAACACAAGCTTCACGGCTTCTCGTTCCTACATGATATGCAACAGCGTCCCAGTCGTTTTCGTACATTTCAACGCCCTCCAAGAGCAGTAACAGCTCCTGGTCAGTCCAACGTTCGCCGATACTTTGCTGCTGAACCAGCTTCACATAGTCACTGCTTGAATGGTTGCAAGGGAAAAGCCCGTTTTTGAACGCCAAAGCACTCAACGCCTGCTTCGAATGAAGGTTGTGGTATCTCACCTTTGTGACATCGTCTCCGCATGTGAAACAGTTATACTGTCTAGTAGAAAGCGACTTGAACTTGCGCAGATTCTCGTCTAACAACGCGCTCGCATCAGCGGAGCTGTCGTAGACATTACGCCGTAGCTCAAGATTGAGCTGTGGCTTTTGTGTTGTAGAAGAGGACTGTGTGGAAACTGTACGGTCCTGTTGTGCCAGAAGTTTAGTTGTTTGAGCAAACTCGCGGCCCTCGTCACTGGTCTTTGCCGCCTCCAAGGGCAGCGCTGACTCCAATCCTCGTGCTGTATCAAGTGTGATCATGAAGTGGCCGGTAAATTTAGGTGCTGCAATAGATGGCCTCGTCTCTGGGTCGATCTGGTAGTTGATCAACCCCCACTGCTCCAAAAACTGGTGAACACGCATAATGGCAGCGACATCACCAGCCAGATTACGACGGCAGGCAGTGACAGTTAGGTACTCGAGCGGATTGAGCCTGTAAACATCAATCATAAAGTCACGGTACTGCCGGTAAACTTTTTCAGTCTTGGAGCGGCTCTTTCCGTTGAAAAACTCGGGCAAAGATGATTTTTCGATCTTGTGTACGTCGTTGCGAGAAAACCATTGCGAGAACGACGGTATAATCACCCTATATGTCTGTTGTGCCAAATATTCGCGAGATTCTGCTGCTAACCGCTCCTGTGTCGACTCAGCCTGCGACGCGTCCTCTGACTCGCTACGTTGCTCAGTGGAGCCTGCAGCGGATTCTTCATGCTTCACTTCATGCTGGGGTTCAGCAGCAGACATCTTGACATCCTCGTCGGCCATTATCGCTGACACAAACTGTAATACCCGGAAACTACTAGAGTGTGGCCCAGGAAAAGCGGTGTTGAAACGACCGTCGTTAATTTCTGCTGAGTCACTGATCTGGGAGATTGTCCGCTGCCTCAGCCACTTTCATCACCTGAGTGTGAGGCAACAAGAGGCGGCAACCTTCTGAGCCGATACACCTTACCCTGGACTGACGCGCCCAGAGGCGCGTCTTAATTGCTTTGTGCATAAAAATATATGACAATAACTAATATCCTGTAAAATATCTGGGACAGCCGCCACCCAGACCGCACAGCCGACTTTGACGATATGGCAGAATTGAGGCGAAGCCTAAGAAACAGACATATCAACGACTCTAAGCCAAGCTCGCCTGTATCTGCGCAAGACACCAGTTCAGAGAACGACGAGCTCACGGATGCATCAGTCCCTTCCAGCCCGCCACTGGGGAAAACAGTGATAGTGGATGGCGATAATGCCCTGGCTGAGCTTAAGTCACAAAAGCCTGACCAGCGGCTGCAGCGCATTAAGTTTCTGGTTGAGCAATCAAAGCTGTATGCCAATTTTTTGACCCAACACATTCCTGCTGAATCTTCTAGCCAAGAAGCCCAAGAAGCTCAAACCGCGCAGAACTCAGCCATTGAGAGTTTCAAGCAGCCGAAATCGCTGGTTGCCAAGTTACACCCTTATCAGATCTTGGGTGTCCAATGGATTATAACTCTATTTCAAAACGGGCTCAATGGCATCTTGGCCGACGAGATGGGCTTGGGGAAAACACTACAGGTCATTGCGTTTTTGACATATTTACTTGAAAATAACATCGATGGCCCATTTCTTATTGTGGCACCTCTGTCTACTATCGGAAACTGGGACAAGGAGGTCGAGAGATTTGCACCGTCTATCAAGCGTGTTCTGTACCATGGTACTGCAGCTGCTAGAGCCAGTAAGAGAAGAAAGTTCATGACAAGACGTTCACTTAATGTTCCGCTCATGATAACGAGCTATGAAATTCTTATGGCGGATGCCAAATACTTGAGGAATATTGAGTACAAGTATATTATTGTTGACGAAGGTCACAGGCTGAAAAATGTTGATTGCAAGCTTATGCGTGAGCTCAAGCTATTCAGCTCTGCAAACAGAATGCTTTTGACTGGAACTCCGTTGCAAAATAACTTGACTGAGCTCTGGGCTTTGCTCAATTTCCTGCTACCTGATGTATTCACTGACCTTGAGATTTTCCATACGTGGTTTGAATCAGGTGAGTCGAATATCGATTCAGACAGCGAGTCAAGTCTGGTGGGCTCTTTACACTCTATTCTAAGGCCATTTTTGCTTCGCAGGCTAAAGTCCGATGTAGATTTGGGGCTACCGGAGAAGCGTGAGTATGTCATTTTCACTGGATTAGAGACTAGGCAAACCGAACTCTACGAGGCAATTCTTGCTAGCAGGGCCAAAGAATATGTCGTTGAGCGGATTTTGGAGGAAAGAGGCCACAGCCGCAAACAGCTGCTCAAATACAAGGCTAAAGAGACAGAAGCCAGACCTCGCAAGCGTGTTCGTGTTGATTACCAGGAAGAGGACAGTGATATTGACGATTCCGACGAGGAAGACGGAGATGAAAGCATCGGCAGTGGTGAGCAAGAGATCATAGAAGTCAATACCACCGGCGCTATGATTCGCCAGGCCGAGCTTGAGTTACGAAACAAGCGTTTTGCCAATATGATGATGCAACTTCGACAGGCTTGCAACAGCCCATACTTATTCTATTTCCCCTGGAAAAACGAGCAAGCTGTTGATGAGCGTATTGTTGCCAGTTCAGGAAAGATGCTGGTTCTGGACGAGCTCATGCGACGGCTGCATTCACAGCACCACCGTGTGCTTATCTTTAGCCAATTTACGAAGATGCTGGATTTGCTCGCTGATTGGGCCACTTTGCGCAAGTACAACTATATGAGGATTGATGGGTCAACTAGCCAGGAAGACCGGCATGAGATGCTCACAAAGTTCGACAATGAGAGCGAGGTAGACCTCTTTTTGCTGTCAACACGGTCTGGCGGCCAAGGCATCAATTTGACTGCTGCAGATACGGTAATTATTTTTGACAGCGACTGGAACCCGCATCAGGATTTACAGGCTATGGATCGTGTTCACCGTATTGGCCAGGACAAGCCGGTGCTCATTTTCCGTCTTGTTGCCGGCGATACCGTTGAGCAAACGCTGCTTGAAAAGGCAGCAGCCAAGCTTGAGCTCGGTAATATGGTTATCGAACGGGGAAAGTTTAAAGGAGTTGGTCTAGAGGGCACACAGGAGGAACAAAGGAAGAAGATTACACGTCAATTCGAGCTGCACAAGGTCAAGTTTGACGAAACGAAACGTGTGACCAGAAGCCAGTATACACAAATGCTCGATAGGTCTCATGAGGCCTACATCAAAGCCAAAGAAGAGCCTAAACTCTCTGAAAATATTTATGTCCGCTAATAAAATATAGGTAGTAATGATGTGATGCACTGAAAAAATCAATTTCACATGTTGTTCATGCTGTTAAACAAGCCATGCTGCCATCAATTATGTAGGAGTGCCTTGGTGAATCCAGACCTGCAGGAGCAGGGTAATGAGAGACATGCATATTCATATCCATGGATGGATCTGTAGCAGTCATTAAGGTTTCCATTTGACTTCCTGTAATCCGCTTGGTTTATTCACTAATTGGCGCAGAATTAGGCGATATGGAAGACGCTGAACCGACTGGAGACTTTGCGGGTACGATGCTCACCAATCTAAAGCTGTCATATCGGCAACAAGACCTGATTGTCATGGAGTACTTGATTTCAGAGGGTCATGATGCTGCTGCACGCGAGCTGGCAAGAGAGGCCCATATATCCTTTCCCGATGATAAATGGCACCCTAAGGAGCGTCGCGAAATTATGAACGCCGTGATTGCTGGCAAGTTTCTAGAGGCACTGGACGTGGTTCACAAAATGGAAGTGAAGCCTTCGCCACAGCTTAAATTCGGGCTGATGCAGTCACACTTGGATGCACTTATTGCCGAATCTTTGGATAAAAATGATGATGAGAAGGCGATGGAGGCTATTGCGTATGCACGCAGTGAACTAGCACCATTGGTCAAGGACGTACCGGCAGATTCGCCATTGCAAATAGCACTACAGGATTCGCTGGCCAAGCTGATTCTCCCCGAGGCGATGAGCGAAGACGAAAAGGCAGAACTGAAGAAAGCGCAGGCTGCAAAACACGAGATGTTGGCGCGAAAACTGAACAAGGAGATCAGAATTGCATTTGATGCTTCGGGAGAAGATAGCCGGCTAGTCAAGGCTTGCATTTTGCGGGAGGCAATGCTCCATTTGGGGGTCTGGGAGTCATGATCCCTTGCGGCGCGGCATGGGGATCGTTTATTTATATAATTATCTACATCAAGCCTGAGACTTGTTCTTATGCTTGTTCTTGTGCTTTCTCTTTGGCTTGGGCGAGTCTGTCTTGTCATTGTTATCACTCTTGTGCTTGTGGTTTGTAGACTGCTCAGTTCCAGTCTTTCCTGCTTTCTCTATAGCCTCGAGACCGCGCGCGTTGGCCTTGTCAATCTGCTCGTGGTACTTGTTAAAGCGAGTGATAATCCCGCGACGATGTTGGCGTAGCTCCTCGTTGCCAGCAACCTCTACGTTGTCCAGCTTGATGATGTTTTGCAGCACCGTCTCGCTTAGCACCAGGAATTCAGTTTCTAGCTCTTTCTTGGTAGTAGGCGGGTTAGCGATGAAGGCCTCAATGCGCGCCCCCAGAGTCTTGTCAACTGCCTCTTCTGCTGCCTCCAATTGCTGTTTTGGGGTCAATGGTGCTTTGGGAGCCTTTGAAGGGCTGGCAGGATTGGGCCCAGAGGCTGCTTTGCCAGCGGGGCTTTTGCGTGCTGCCTTCAGCTTGGCATACAGATGATCACCGTTCTCAATTCCGAAGTCTCCCAATGCTTTGTTGTCGTCTGTTAGTTTCCGGCGGGGTGTTAGCTGGAACAAAAGAACATCCTCTGGATCAGCATTGAAGTAATCGGCCAGCTTCACCCTTAATGCGCCCAAACGAACATTGACGTCGTCATAGGTATCATCCTGAGTAAACGAGAGTTTGAGCTCTTTGTTCTCAAGATGAATCACCAAATTTCTAACTGCAAGCTGTGACTTGCCGCCGAACCAGTTGAACCACGACATTTGAATTTAATGGCTATGTCCTGTACCTGACGGTGTGACGTTTTCAGCGAGGGCTGACTGATCAAGTCTGGGGTACCTATATCGAATGAAGGTCTTGGGCTCTGTAACCAACTACATGTTTTATATGGGAAAAATCAGTCGAGTTCGTTATAGAGCAAGTATACAATAAGCCTAAAGCTCAATTTGTATAAGAAATCACATTTGTAGATTGGTACATCCCCGGTTATATATGCATCATCTGCCGATGCGTGCTCATGCACCTCTCTGCATCAGGCATCTTGAGTGACCAGGTGATGTTGCAAACTGGACAGATGCTCGTAATGGATGGCCTCCCGGCACTAAGCTATGTATTCGTAAGTTACTTTCTTCAAGCGAGTTTGGCAAGCATGTACTCAGATTTCTAACCAAGCTATTTTTGGCCGCAGTATTTTTCTTCCCGATAGTGGCATTGCTCAGCTTCGAGTTTGCGGTGGCTCTTTTCGCAAAAACACAACAGGGAGAGGGCAGTGTCGCAAAGGAATTGTCAAAAGAGGAAGCAAAAAAGCTAGAAGTGGAAGATGTTGTTGCGAGGGCTAAAATAAGGCACCGCAATTGAGCCGAATGGTGCACAAGCCAATATAGGGACTTGGAACAAAACAGTGCGGGAGCACTCGACGCCGAAATTCAAACTGGAACCTAAATCGTCCGCGCAATGTCTATTAAAATTTCTTTACTATAGCTTTAGATATCATTTCAGACGATTCACTGTCTCAGTCTGGTAGTTTTAAAGCGGCCAGACCAGGTCAGCCTCTATAGCACCCCTTTTCTCTTCCTCAAAAGCCACTCTACATCTTCAGAGGTAAGACGTTGGGGGTAGGGGTTGACGGGAAACTCGCTTTAGATGCCTGCGAGAACGCCAAAGGAGCTAAAGAGCCCCGGGGCATCTTGGGAGAGTGGTCGAAACTCGGCATGACTAAGACACATCATCGAGGTGGGTGAAGCTCTGATCGCCTAAACTTGATTATCCTTTTCAACCCGTTTTTCAACCATGTCTGGAACGCCGTTGCCACCTTCTAGCTCTTACGCCAGCAATCTCATGGCATATCTTTCTGGCCCGGTGCGCCCCATTATCGTCAACACCGTCCTGTTCGCCGCTGGTGTCGCATTCATTCAGTCCCCGCTTATGGACTACCTTGCCCCTCAGCTCTAAGCAGCGTTGTGGGCAACAAGCTCGCTGAACTGCTTGAAAATCAGGCTTTTGAGCTCAGTATAGCTCATGATTATACGGGTCTTACCGTCTGGCGAGATTAGCAGCAGGTTTTCATCCAACCCAGCATCGAGCTTGTTCAGAGTAGCAAGCACGTGTGCCAAGTCAGTAGTAGCATAGCCCATCTCGTCTCGCTGATGGAAAATATAGTGTCTTAGTAGACGTAAAGGATAAAATTCACCCTTTGGCATCCAAGCAGGATCGTTGATTTGAGAGGGTCTATCGATGACAAACTCCAGCTTGCACAGAAGCCTGACCAGTCTGCCATTCTCGAGCTCCTGGCAAAGGGTAGACTCAACAACGTCTGCCTTTGACATTGCGTTGTTCATAGTACTGAGTAGATGCGGCGCCATTATAGTCATAATGGCGTCACTCGAGGGCTTCTCGCTAAGCAGCTCACCGTAAAGCTTGTTGAGACTGGCACTCGCAGCTGAATGAGTATAGGCTCTACCGCCTCCACTCACCACGAGCGCCTCGTCGCCATCTTCATCATTTGAGCGAGAGGACGAGCACAACTTCTTCACAATAGCTGCAAGACAGTGCCAATCTTGGCGTTGCTGCTCGGCTAGTTCAGTGTCGGTACAATCAGAAAAGGTCGACGAAGCTGCGTTGGGCAAGTTGGCTGCACTTCCGACACTAGTAGACGCACTAGACGGATTGGAGCTTGAGCCTGAGCTTGTGCTGGCGTTAGTACTGTTGCTGGCGCCAATACTGCTTCCGTTGTTCTGCTCAAATTCCAAAACGTCTCGAAGCGCACCATAGCCAACACGAACTCTGTTTTTGCTGGTAACGAGAACGCTGCGCACCGATAAAGTGCGAACTGCCAAGTTAGCAGAGTGGACAGTAGTGATAGCATTAACGAGCTGTGAGATAATCGTCCAGCATAGGTTTTCTGGGACTGGCAGGCTGGTGTATACTGCAGACAAGGGCTCAGCGCTCGGGAAGAACTCGTAGACCACCACTAAAGAGTGATCACCAAACGCCACGGTAGTGAATGCCTCGATCACGCCTACCAGGCTAGAACAGCGGCGCAAAGTCATCCATCGCTGGATAAAGGACATTGCACGCTCGTGAGTAAGTTCAAAGTCAGAAACGCGTGTCAAGCAGTAGGTGCGGCCATTTACAGTGGAAACAGCCTTGTAGTTCCACTTACGGTGTCCCAGCATCTCGTCAGTACCAACCTGTGTATCTAGAGGAACCAAGGTGTGGTATACGTGGACCTGCTCGGGAAGCATGCTTTCGCCAGGGAGAACGCGTATAGTTGCCTCATTGCGTTGAAGTAATTCTTGTCTCAGGTTTTCGGGGATAAACAGATCCTCCGCCAGTCGTTCATGGGGCTGCAAGGATGGCCTGACACGGAAGGGACTTGGCGCGTAAAGATGGTACTGTAAGGGCATCAAAACGCTCTGCTGTCCCGCGGCGCGATCGAGCGCTACTCTAAAATCGCGTGTAAGACCAGCGAATGGCGCACCAGGAGCACCTGCCGACGCGTGATCCGTGTGGACAGCTATATCCTTCTTTGCACCGTTTGTAGAAGCCAGCCCAACGACAGAGGGGTGAGAGCTAAGTGTAGAATTGGCCTTGGGGTTGAATGTCGCTCTAGGATTAAACTTTTTGGCGCCAGGCGATGCAGTGTTGCCCACATTTTGGGTCGTAACTAATGAAATTGCACCTCTTGGCGTCGGCGTACCTGGAGGCACTGCACCTGGTGCCCCTGAGGAGTTAGGCGAAGGTGATACTACTGCAGGATTAGTATTGCGTTTCCGAGTATCGGCAGAGCCTGCACCGTCGGCGTATTGTGGATTGAACCGCAATCGAGGATTGAATGTCCGTCCCTTGCCTTCAGCAAAGGATCGGCTACCTCCCTTGCCTAGCTCTTGACCAGGCCCCGCAGCTACGTCCTTAGACATAGACTCAAGCGTTTTGCGGGTGGGGGTTCTTCACTGTGGGTTTATCAACGCGTGATTCAAGGAAATCGAAACCACGGCCTCAGATCTCCTTTAACTGATGGATGACTTCACCACCCCTCGTTTTTCCCAGGGCACTAGGTTTCAAAAGTGTGGCGGGTTGCCACTACGAAACGACGGAGAAGGAGGAAGATCCTCTAACCTTGCCCTAACTCACTGCGCATAGCCATGTTTAACGGCTACTGTTTCCAGTCGTGATACTAACATGGCAAGAATCCTTGTTACGGGAAGCTCCTCAGGGATCGGCTTTGAGATAGCGCAAAAGCTGCTTTCATTAGGCATAGACGTGGTGGGCGTTGCTCGCAGAATTGCGCCTATTGACCACAGCCGTTACACACATATCCAGGGCGACATTTGCGATGCAGCGACTCTCGATAGAGTTGTCGAAGCATGCAAGCCAGAAATCAATGGCGTTATTCTCAATGCCGGTGTGTTAAGGCCAGTGGCTCGTGTAGCGGACGCCAATGTTAGTGAGTGGAAACAGCTCTTTGACATAAACTTCTTCTCGATCGTTGATTTGACCCAGAGACTCATTCCTGCTTTACGGTCCTCAGGCGCTCGGGTTGTATTTGTGTCTAGTGGTGCAGCATTGAACTCATACACTGCTTGGGGCGCGTACGGCGCCTCAAAGGCAGCGCTGAATTCGTTTGCAAAAACACTTGCAGTTGAGGAGCCACAGATCACCTCAATTGCACTTGCTCCAGGCGTGGTCGATACAGATATGCAAAGTGATATCCGTGACTGCCATAGCAGTACAATGGCACCTCAGGATGCCGCTAAGTTTTCAACGCTGCATACAGACGGGAAGCTCAACTCTGCAAAGGCTGTTGCCGCAGTCTATGCCAATCTCGCTCTCCGTGCTGATATTTCTCTCAGTGGAAAGGTTTTGCGCTACGGTGACGAGGTCTTGCAGATTTATCTCTAAATAAAACCCCCTCACTACCTTTATCTCTTCCGAGGCCCACCACCCTGCACGTCACCTCGCAGGTCAAACAGAAAACAACTAGGGTAGGGGCAAATTAGCATGGAGAATGGTGGTACGTATAACAAGGTAAAGTAGTGAAATACAAAGAGTATGTTCAAATTACGGCAGGGCCTTGTGTCTGGAGTACCGCGAACCGCGACTAGGTACTACGCTGCAAGAATTAGACCTCAGGTACCGCTAAAGAATACAGGGCCTAAGGCAAACGATGCAAACCCCAAAAACTTCAGAATGCTGAGACTGCTGGTGATCATGGGCGGTTTGGCTGTTGCTTCGTTCTTCATTGGCCCTGCGAAAGCCAAGCCTCTGCCGCCTGCGGCTAGGGACTCACTCAAACGCAAAGTTGTGGTAATCTTCGTGGTTGGCGATTCAGGCACAGTTGCTACTGAGGCTGCCAAAGAACACAACTGCGTCTACATCAAATTCCCTGTGCTTAATGGGAAATCATTAGCAGAAGCTGTCACTGCGGCCCAAGGTCTACTGGCTCCGCATGTAAGCGCAGGCACTACACGGTTCGTGATTGACCAAATCCCTGCAGAAGCACTACCAGATATGGAAGCCCGTGTTGTTGACCCTGATTTGATTGTCAATTTCGGGCCTGAAAATGAGACATTGTTCGCAAAGTATGTACGGTCGAGCAGGTTAGCGCAGGTCGCCTCAAAGCAAGAGCTGGACTCTGTGCTCAAGGACAGAAATATGGACTAGCATTGGATTATTAAATATATTTAGTTGAAGAAAACCCTCAGAGCTCGATTGCTGAATTGTTCAGTGTGGAGCCTCCTCCACCAGAATAGTCACCATATTTGTGAAACAGTGCCACAACACTGGCCTCTGTGAGCGGCCCCACGAGCGTATCGTCAAATGAGGCTGCATACTCGGTGAAGTTGCGAGAAACGCACACCAAAGGAGTACTGGCATTCTGGTTGATCGTAGAGCGGATCGCTCTACAGAGCTCACTTGCACCCATTGTTGAAGGAGCATCGATGTCAATTATCATAAGGTCAAACCGGACAAAGGACAGTGCCCTTGAAACAACTTCACGGTTGGAAGAGCACGAAACAACATGGACATTGTATCGCCCAGCCATTTTCTCAAACACACGAGTGTCTTCTTTATCGGCTAAGAATACCAAAATGTCGAGGCTGTAAAACTCGCCATCGTCGCTCCGGTCATCGTCAGCTTCACTCAAGCCCTCATTACTTGCGCAGCGTACACATTCGTTTGCATTCAGCGCCAAACTAGTCTCACTGCGTGAGCTTGCGGGTGAATTGGGGTAGCTCATCATTGGAGAGTCGGTGTAGGCGCTGCTGCTCAGCATAGAATCCTGTCTTGTGATAAACATAGATGACGAGGCTGCTGCTCTAAGCATGAGGGACTGTGGCCGGCGAGTATCCTTGCGACGCCGATGGATTCGTCCCAGAGCTGCATTCCGCGCCTCGTCGGCATCTGATGAGAAGGGGCTGGAATCGGTCATCATAGGGCTAGCGCTCAAACTGTAGCTTCCGCCCATAAAATTAAGCTGACTCCCACCATTGTTGGCGCTATCCATGTTTGCAGGACTTTCTGCTCCACTGGCGTGTTGACTATTGCCGCTGATATTAGCTCCAGAACCTTCAAGCCATGACTGGCTGGCAACCTGAGGCGAGGCAGCGATGCGACGATCGCTGTTTTCACGGCGCAGCTTGGAGATAAGTTCAAGATTAGCACGCTCCAGCACAGGTAGGTTTTTGAAAGAGAACGAACCAAATTCGTCCCTTGAGCTGTCGCTGAGCCGTGAAACGCGACGGATCCTATTGCTAGTCGAGGCACCTGCATGAGCAAGATCCTGGCTCTCGACGGAGACAATTGAATCACTATGCTGGCCCTTTGATCCATAGCTTATAGCGCTTCCGCCACTTTTGTTCAATGAAGTATGCTTAGATAGCGAATTGCTTGAAGAGTTCCGCCTGTTCTTAGGGACTGAGCCAGAACCAATGCTAAAGTTCACGTCTGGTGCTTTATTCTCAGAGGGGAGGCTGTCAATTGAGTCAGTGAGTGCACGGCTCGTACCACTGCCCTGGTTGTTGCGACTTCCTTGTGACCGGTTGCTGCCTAATGATTTATTGCTTCCCTTCTCGGAGTTCGAATATGATTCATCGTCAAACTCCAGTCTTGCGGCTGCACCACGCTCACCGATGAAGTACTCAGTACTTTCAGGGTCATCAAGAGCTGGGACGAAGGGCGCATCCATATCAAGCAGGTCATCCCAGTTAATGCTAGCAAAGTAAGGATGATCCATGATCTCCTGTGCGCCATTGGCTCCGAGGCGTTTGTTGGGATCCATCTCCAACAACTTGTCAATAAGATCCTTGGTGTCAGCATCGATGTCCTCTTCAGGAGGTAAGTCTGGCCAGGAAATACGCCGATGCAGAATATTGTCAAAAATACCAGTAATGGTGCAGTCATTAAATGGCGGAACACCGTAACAGAACTCAAACAAAATGCACCCCAACGACCACCAATCTGTTGATTCACTTTGCTCAGCATCTTCAATCGTCTCTGGAGCCAAATAATCAGGTGTGCCTGCAAATCTAAGGCGCATTTTTTTATCACTCATAGGGAAATTGTTCTGCTGCAAGAGCTGCTGCTGATGCTGCTGGAGATGTTCAGAGATCGAGGCGGCTTTGGCTTTTCCAGCCGGAACCGGGGTAGATGGCCGCTCAGGCAGTGTTGCTGGGTCGCCGTCATTTACCTTCAACTTGGGACCCACGAATGACTCTGGATCGGGTAGCACAATCTCTTCAGGTTGGAAGATTGGCTCCTTGGCATCGTGGTCATGCGCAAGAGTCTTGAGAAACTCGTCAAAGTGATATTGAGCGCGCTTCAGTTGAAACCCGCGCACGCTTAGGCCAAAGTCTGCGAGCTTTGTGTGACCATTGCGATCAATAAGGATGTTATCAGGCTTGAGGTCACGATGAATGATTCCTAAATCATGAAGGAATTTCACTGACAAGACTGTCTCAGCGATATACTGTCTACACCAGTCTTCAGGGAGGACTCCCATACCTTGCACGAGACAGGACAAGTCGCCACCATGCAGATACTCCATGACGAGGTAGAGGTATTCGCGGCTCTGGAAAGTGAAGTACAGTTTTGCGACGTGGGGAGAATTGGCAGTTGAGATCATGATTGATCGCTCAGCTCTGATATTACCAACCTGATTCTTTTCGACCATGTCACTCTTCTTCAGCACTTTTATAGCAAAAATTTCGCCAGTAAGTTTCTTACGCGCAAGATACACAATTCCAAATGCACCGCGGCTGATCGGCCTTACAATCTCGAAATCCTTAATGCAGGGAGCATTAGTCTTGACCTTATCGCTCGATCTGGATGACCGCCTTCCATCGTCATCAGAAGAGCACAAGCTTGACGCTGAAGGCTTGCGCATCTCTTTCGATAGTACCGGACTGACGGGAGTCGAGTTATAAGCGGAAGAACCACCAGCAACAGTTCCGGCCAGGTCTGCAACTGAGCGGGAGCGACTTTTTGCAAAAGTGGCATGAGGAAGTGCAAAATTAGATGGTGGGGGGGTAGGCTTCCAAGAGCTTGGCCGAGGAGAGGAAATCGGCGACTGCATGGGAGATGGATTTGGCGAGTCGTTGAACTGGCTGCTGGCAAATGAGAATTTTCTATAATTGAATACCGGTTGTGAAACATGTTGAGGCGTCGATAGAGGAGAATCCTGATCGAGAGTTCTAGAGCCAAAACTGCTGTGACGCGAGCCAGATTGAGATTGCATCTCAACATCAGTGTTGCCAGGATCATTAATTAGCCCCAGCCCCCTGACATCGCCTTTCAGCGACACCTTACAACTCTCTAGCTCTGTTTCAGTCTCTTCTTTGATGGACGGAGTAACCAACGATGCAGATGACAATCGAGAGTAGGGGTGATAAGTGTTACTCCATGGCAAGTGCGGTGCTGGTGGTCGCGCCGGAGGGGCAGATTCTTCGCCGTGTGCACCCAACGTGGCCTCGGCAAGTGCACATGTCTGTTCGATTGCATTGTGCACTAACGACTCAATTTCAACGTGTACACTTTTTGAGTAGATGTAGAAATTTTCCATCCTGTTCACAGCCTCGGCCTTACGGTGAACCAGCAGATGAGTTTCTTCGCCAATCAGCTGCAACGCCTTGCTAGGTGCCTTTCCGGGGTTCCATTTAAAGCACTTGTCTCGCAAGGCTTTGTTTGCTTGGCGCTTTATGCGTTCCTCATCTTCATAGTCCATTTCACTGTCGCTTGAGAAGTTATGGGTGCTGGGAGCACACGAACGATCATCATCAAGCTCAGACGCCGTTGCCAATGAAACCATCGATGTTGATGAACCTAGGAGTTTAGTAGGCTCGTGTGCAGGCCTCTTGTTTGATGTATTCTCATCTGCCAATTGATCGAGTTTGTCGTCAAGTACATTGTGCTCGATGTCGCTATCCTCTGCGTCGCTTTTCTCTGCGTCGCTCTTCTCTGTGTCGCTCTTCTCTGTGTCGCTTGTGTGGCTCGATCTATCACTTGAATCAGAGAGGTCACCTGCTTCAGGAATCTGAATTGCCAATGCAGTCTCGGTTATCTCGAGAAGTGAATTGAAGTACGTAGACGCCGCTGATGATGCTTGAAGATTCGTGCTGCTGTTAGGGCTTGAAAATGATCCAGGTCCTGCGACTGTTTGTAGCGACTGAGTCGGTGAAGCACCTGCTGCTAAGGGAGATGAAATACGCACTGCAAACTTGTTAGCCGACTGACTGGGCCGTGCGCCTAATCGACCAGCATCCAGCGAAACACTCCCCGAAGCGGCTCTTTGAAGGAGACTCTGCAACACGACACGATGCTCCACTAAGGCTTCATGGCATGCCACAATTCTGTCATCAATTCGATTCTCTAAGGTACAAAGCTCAGTGTGCCGCTCAAAATACCATGTTTGAATGTGTCTATCACAAATTCTGCAGACTTCTTGTGGAGGAGATGGAGCTGGTAGGTGGTTTCGCATGTTCTTTGCGAGCTCTTCAAGATAAGCAAATAGCAGGTCCGCGCCAAAGCCAACTGCACGCCGCATTCCATCCGGAAGTACAATATCTGGAGCCTCCATCTGCCACTGAGGTAACTGTCGCATGATCCAAAAGGTATACTTGGGCTCATCTTCAATGAGAATACCCTGTGCCTCCATCTCGATATGAGGTTCTTCCCTTTCTGCCGTAGTTTTTGCAGTTACGCTGCCTCTACGCTTTGGAATTTCTGGTAAAGTCTCTGAATAGGAGACAGAGTGATTGCGTGAGTTTAACGGTCGCATTGAGAAGACAATTCTGGCAGACCCGCCTTCTTCGACCAGTTTGCGAAGTTTGCGGCTTAAAAGCTTTCGATCGCCATCACCGCCAGTAAACACCGACGTGAGGGGTCGTCCAACCAGCTGGCTTGACGGCATGGCCGCGAGAAAGTCCCATTGACTACTAACATACCTGACTGTTCCATCCAATGTCAGTTCAAGTAGAATGTTGTCACCAGTAGCTTCTCTCAGATCAGAGGAATCGGAGGCCTGGGACGAATTGATGGCTTCCCATTCCGTAACTGGCATTCTGTGTAACTGTTCGAAAGCACCAGCCTGCTATCTTGCCCTGTCAGCGCCAATACCTTGAGCAGTCCTTAATTGATGCCGCCTGAACCTCAGAGTAGGCACGGCGCAAATACGTAGTCTGTGATATAGTCTTTAATACCCTTAGCCCGCTGGCGAAGGGAGATGCAATGCTATTGCTGCTTCAGCCCTTTTGTGTACCACTTTAGATTGCACAGTATGGCAGAACAACAAATTAGTTAACAAAGCGATGAGCCGCAGGTGGCCCTGATTGACCCAGCGTTGTACCATGCATCTGGCCATGTGGGCGATCTAAATGATCGATATTATGTAATACCTTAATTGGGTCATGCGCGGACGAGGGCAGGTGATGTAGCATCACCGGCCGGCAGGATCGCTAAGCAGCAGGAGCAGGCGAAAGAAGGGCCGGTGCGTACCATCTACAAAAACTGAAAGAAATATATTCTCGTATAGTAACACCAACACTGAAAACACCTAACTAGATACTTAAAGCTCCTTCTTGAGCCACTCCTTGACCTCGTCACGGCTGCGGCTGACCCAGAGAATGTGAGTTCTAATCCTATCCTTGGAGATGTTGAGCTGCTGGTCAATTCCCTTGAGGCTCTTAGTCGCAAAGAACTTCTCAACCTGTTCGAGCTGGTTGGCACGAGTGAACGAGCTCGCAACCCCAACGAAGCGAGAAAGGAGACCAAGAGATGGGGGGAAGCGCTCAACAATGGCATCCCAATTGGCCTGAAGCCATTTCCAGGTCAGCTCCAAGGTCTCAGCCGACTGGGTAAGAGCTGCAAGCTGGATGTGGGCATCTTGTGTGCGAACAGTGCCATCCAAGAAGAAACCAAGACACTTGGCACGTAGGTCAGGATTTTTAGTCTCGCCCAGGGCGCGAAGAGCGACATTTCCTGCCTGACCATGGGTGCCATCAGTGTAGATCTTAAGCAACTGCTCCCAGTGCGCTGTAGTACCGTGAACAGCAGCTGCAATGAATACTGGGGCGCGAAGATTAGGATTGATGTTATCGAGCCCAGTCTCAAAGATCTCAAGGGCGATTTTTACGAATTCGGGGTCATCGCTGGCAACGGCAGCACTGAATAGTGTAGACTTCAGGTCTTGTGCTTGGATAGAGTCCTCAGGAGAGAACTCCCAGCCAATCTCCTTGACCTTGGGAATTACAACTGCGGCAAGTAGCTTTTTAAGCCCACAGAGGAGCTCCTCGTCCTCGAATTTGAAAATGCTCTGCAAAGTGTATACAAAGCGGATCATAGTCTGCCAGACGTTAACATCGCTCTCAGAGTTTCTCCAAGACATGATCAGGGACAGGATCGGGGCGCTGGGTGCGAAGCCAGCTGCAAGTGCCGACAAATCGCTCATCAGACCAATACGGTCTTCATTGCTAAGACGCCCACGATGGCCCTTGGCACCTTCTGCTGCAAGCTTAGCAACACGATCAGCAGGGTACAAAGTGCGGAAGATACCATTGTGGTCGGCATTGAGCTTGTAAAAGTCGCCAACAGGCAGCTCTGCGCTACGATCAGTCAAAACAAGTGAGTTGTCGACGCTACCGTCATCGCCACGCAACCCAAGGTAAACCGGGTAAAGAGTTTTGTCTTCCTCTGGCTTGACATCGGCAGTCTTGAGGTACCGATTCTGGGTAACCTTGATCTGGTTGCCAGCAGAATTCTCCTCGACCGTAATCAACGGGTATCCAATCTCGCGAGTCCAGATGCTCATTTGGCTCTTAACATCTTTGCCGCTGGCCTCAGAAAGAGCAGCCCACAAGTCATCGGTAGTAGTATTGCTGTACGCGTGCTTCTGAAGGTAAGAGCCAATGCCCTTGATGAAGACTTCTTCGCCAAGGTACTGCGAGATCATTTTGATGACGCAGGATCCCTTGAGGTAAGAAATAGCATCGAAGATCTGGTTGATCTCGTCTGCACGAGTGACAGGAACCTGCACTGGGTGAGAGCTACGGAGTCCATCGAGATCCAAGCATCCCTGATAAGACTGCGACACGTAGGTTTCCCAAACCTTCCAGTCTGGGAAAAAGTGGTTTCCAGCATACCAAGCCATCCAGGTAGCAAAGCCCTCATTGAGCCACAAGCCATCCCACCACTCCATGGTGACCAAGTTACCAAACCACTGATGTGCTAGCTCATGCTGGACAACCTCGGCGACGCGAGTTTTTGTTGCAGCAGAGTCTTTACCCTCAGTAAAGAATAGATCCACAAGACGGTAGGTGATGAGTCCCCAGTTTTCCATGGCGCCAGCGCTGAAATCATGAATACCGACCATATCACACTTGGGCAATGGATACTTGATACCAAAAGACTCCTCAAAGAATGCAAGAGTTCGAGCAGCAAGGTCAGCCGAGAACTGGCATCTGTCCTCCATACCAGGGGTAGCGTAAACACGAACAGGCAATCTGAATGCATTGCTCTCCACATAGTTCAGCTGGCCAACGATGAACGCAACCAAATATGTAGA
Source organism: Wickerhamiella slavikovae (assembly GCA_954870865.1). Classification (NCBI taxonomy): domain Eukaryota; kingdom Fungi; phylum Ascomycota; class Dipodascomycetes; order Dipodascales; family Trichomonascaceae; genus Wickerhamiella; species Wickerhamiella slavikovae. The sequence continues at coordinate 508,904 of CATOZL010000003.1, forward strand.
CATCTGGGGGGTAGTGTTGAACTCAGTAAGGACACGACCATCCTCCAAAACAGAGGTGGCCTTGACATCAGAGTTGGACAGCACGGTATACTTCTTGTCAGCAGCGATGCTAATGTCGAAAGTAGCCTTCAAAGCGGGCTCATCGAAACAGGGAAAGGCGCGACGGCAGTCTGTGGGCTCCATTTGAGTGGTGGCCACAACATGTTCAGTTCCATCGCTGTCACGGTGGACTGAGCGGTAAAAGCCAGCAAGATGATCATTGAGAATGCCTTCAAAGTCCACACTGATAGTTGCGCGGCTGTCCTGGCCCAGCTTCTCAGCAAAAGTCCATGTCATGGTCTGAGAGTCCGCATCGTAACTAGCACCAGTGGCAGGTGCGTCATTAAGCTTTGCGTTGGAGCACTCAAGGTCCAAAGTGTTGAGACTGACCGTGCTTGTGGGTTCGTGAACATCAACATCGATCAAAACTGTACCAGAGTACTTGTAAGCCGGCAGATCAGGGTCCAAACGGAGGGTGTAGTGAACGGGCTTCAATGCCTTTGGCAATACCTGGCGAGCGGGTGTCGTTGGCGATTGAGCATGGGTCCTAGTCGAGCACATTCTAGCAAATGACGGAACAAGTCTGCTTATGCGGGGTTTGTTCAGTAAGTTTTGCAGCATACACAGTGGGGTATACAGCGACCTTTATACCTGATATTCGCAGTGGCAGTTGGGAGCGACATGGATGCGGGGTAAGGCCGCTAAATCAATTCTTACTAACTACAGTGCTATCGCACCTACGATTTAACGGACTCTGATCGGAGGACCACGTCTTCAATTTATCTACCCACAGTGGAAATATTCAAATATCTCTATTAATATCCTCATAGCTTTAGGACTTGTGGCTTGCTGATCTTATGCATTGGCAAAGATGCCTTCCAGTTTAAGCCATAGCCTCCGCAGTCATGCATATTCCTGCAAGTCAACAACGTCTCATCAATTACCCGGGCTGCACAATGGGGAGGAGGGCTTGACCCGTGAGGTGCCCAGCAATGAACGCCCAGGTATGTCGTACGGCGAAGCCTTTTGTTGGCAATTAGAGACATGAGGGACAAGCACCGCTGGAAAGTATGGGAATGGAACTCACAATGCTATGCAAACCTCATAGCGCAGCATGCATGCGCAGCAGAGGACTGGTAAACTATGGGGAAGAGTGTTCTAGATGCCCAGCCGCTACAAATTACTGTTCTTTGTAAACTAACAAGGTTTAAAATTCATAGTCAAATTTTTTTGGTACTCTACAGGCATATTAATGCTCTTTTTTATATGAAGTTTAGGCGGTACGCTCGATCAAATGGTACCCGCTGGAAGTCTCGACAACACGGCTGAGTTCGCCTGGTTTGAGAGCAAAGGCAGCATCCTCAAACTCTTTCTGCATCTCGCCCTTGCCAAAGAAGCCAAGGTCGCCTCCGCGCTTGGCACTAGAGCAATCTGACTCTGTGGTAGCAAGTTCCATGAGAGAAGCAGCGCCAGCTCTGATACGAGCCTCGTGGCCAAGAATGGTGGAGAGCGCCTCTTCCTTGGTGCGAGTAATGTTCGGCTCGCGCCACGACGACGGTCTTCTGCTCTCATTATGCTTAACGAGCAAATGAGAAGCACGGATTTTGGGGCCCTCGCCGCCAGTAGCGTTGTCGCCTGATGCCATCTGCGTGGTGAGGTACTGCTTCAGCTTGGCGACATCAGTCTCTTCCGGGGGCTCCCATTTTGACTCACCGCTTTCGGAGTTGTAGTAGTAGGGAGCTTTGCGGCTACGCGATTCACGCACTTCCCATCCAGTAGGCAATCCAGTGTCACTCATTGCTTTGTGTTGATGTCGTTGAAGTTACCGTAGTTTGTTGATTTAGCACTAGTTTTGGTACAATGTGCAAGAAAACTTTTTACTTGTGATACAAGAAGGTAGTTAAGTTTGCTTATTGCTTAATGGGTCCACAAGCAGCATTGAAGTAGGCTACATGTCAAGCAACTCAGGGGTTAGGTGAACTGCAGGCGAATACGCAACCAACCTCAAGGGCGCGGCACTACATCACAGTATGAGTCCGTAAGGCTGAAAGCACAGTCAAATGTGGCAATTTTGCCACCTCATTTCACAAAGCCCTGCCGTCTGACTTGATCTGAAATATTAAGCGAGCCTCAACCTTCAGCCCAAGACAAAGTGTAGAGATGGTGTTGCTAGTACCGCGAGCTCTATGTGGTGACAGTGTTGAAGTTTTGCCTTTAAAACATCCTGGTGATGGATCGTTGGCCCAGTTTGCCATCAAGGGATCAAAGGCATATGCAGTATTGAATACCAACCAGCACAGTTCACAAACCCATACCAGATCTTTACTGATATCTCCACCATCGAATGAATTTGTTGTGCCTCCCAGAGATGAGCCCCTGGCCCCGGCTATTGGCTACATCAGCCACGATAGCCAGATTCAAGCTCTCATTCCGGTCAATGCATCTTTTTTTGTTTTACCATTAGTGATAGCGCTCACCGAGCCTATTTCAATCAAAGAGATCTGCCAATCTTTTGAAACGGAGCTTACGAGGGCACTTCCACTGGCGCTGGCGCTGGCGGGATTGGAAAAGCTCGGCCATATTTCCAGTCAGGACATTGATGGACTATTCACTGCCAACATGTCGAAAATAAAGGATTTACTAACCAAAGTGCTCAATCTAGAACCACCTCATTTGCTAGCTTTAGAGTATGAGCGGCTGATCAAGCCTATTAATGGGGATGAAATCGAGCCAGACATGCTCAAATTGATGCACAGATACTCTGCATTATCATTTGCATCTGTATGGATGTCAACGGATGTTTACAACTTTTGCAAGGGCCTCTATGACTTTCAACCATTTATTGATGAGATTGAAAAGCTCAACTTGGCGCGTAAGGAAGCAAGGGCTGTTCAAGAGATCATGAATGCGCAGACTCAATCTGCATCAAACAAAAAAAAGGCGCCTGCAAAAAAAGCAGGAAAGGCAGCTCCAAAAGCCAAGCAAGCGCCTGCAAATAATAAAAGCTTGCTGGCGATGTGGGGGAAGAAAAACTAGTACACACACGCACACGCACACATATACATATACTAGTAGGTTTATTTATTAGTCCGTACGAAGATAATTGTTGTAATACCACCTTAGCTCCTCAATACTCTCCAAGATGTCCGCCCTAGCTGTGTGCAGCTGCTTTTTCCTGGGCACCTTACGCACCCGTTGTGGATTGTGCCTTTCTCCAATGGTTTTGATTGTGGACACATCAACAATTCTGTAGTGCAGATACTCTGCGACTGAAGGCATGTCCTTACAGAGGAATTGTCTGTCCACATGGACTGAATTACCTGCCAAGACGCCGGATCGCGAGGTTATTGCAAACTTCTTGATGTACTCTAGCAATCTCTTTTCAGTCTCCTCCATGGTATTCGAGCTTTCAAGCGACTGATCATAGAGTCCACTGGCCTTGTGGTGAGTCTGGCACCATTCATCCATTCCCTCGAGAAGGGGCTTTGGCGCTTTAATCACACACTCGAATCCAACAGGATCGAGAAGTTCTAGCGCTCCGTCAGTCACTAGACAGCATATCTCGATAATTTGGTCCTTATTGAGGTCCAGACCAGTCATCTCACAGTCAATCCAAATCAAAGGCGGCTTTTTAGGTGCAGTCAGCCAGGGGCGGTCATTCGGCGTAGCCATATTATAGAACAGTCTGCTGTTTCGTGTTAGAGCTCTGAAGTTTGGGATTCTAGTCTGGCTTGCCAGCCTTAACATATAATCCTCTTGCTTGCCTTGTGCCCCATGTATCCATTGCATGCTCTGCACGTGACACTTCGAGACAGGTCAATTTTTAACCAACTGTTAGAGAGCTTTGGTTAATTCTCCATTGTGATCTAAATAAAAGGATGTATCTGACAGCAGACTAGCTCGATCATGACCGAACGGGCTGTAACGCAGGGTTATCAAAAAATAAGCTGTAACAAAAAGAAGCTCCGATACAGGGAATTGAACCCTGGCCTTCACGGTGAGAGCGTGATGTCCTAGCCACTAGACTATATCGGATGATCTTGAATAAAGTTCAGATATGTTATATCTAGACTGTTAAAGCCACTTATTAAAGCGTCTGCTTCTGCCTTTATCAGTCTACTGCGCTGATCTATATATATAAAGCACCATAAACTGGATATAAAAAACCCTTCAGAACTGTCTTTACATACAGTAGCCAGCAACAGCAATGATCATTATTTATATACAATAGAAGACAAAACCTGATTTTTTAGGCTTAGACCAGCGTGGTTCATTTCAACCACCCTTACATTAAGGACCAATTTGTTGTTGCGCAGGCAGCTCCTTGGGATTGAGCTAGCAATGCTAGGTATGGCTCATTTTTCAAAAGCTGTAATGGTTTTACCCAGCAACATAACAATGTTTTATACTGATAGATAGGATATACCCCATTTAGAAAATCATCACGTAGCTCCCAATGCCTCTTTGATTGACTCCAATTATCAACTTCTAGAACGCGTCCTAGGAACTATTAAATTTCTTCATCAGTATCTATCTTTCAAGGTGAAGCGTTTTCATTCCCATAATGGATCACCGATACAGTAATAATGAGGGATGCGGTCAAAATATCTAAGAGAGTACATTGTGCAGGAGGGGTAAGTGATACTTGAGAAAACTTCAAGAAACATAAACTAGGCCAAATTAACTCATATTATTACTACTTCTGAACCCTTTGGCATTGCTCATGAGAAACTTTAATTAGGGGAGACAAATGAAAACCCCGGCCGCGGTCGCTTCCGGCCAAGTTATATCCTGCATCTGACATACTAATGAGGCGAGTTCAACTTCCTTTCTCGGTAAAGACAAAGCTAAAATAGTATGAATTAGGGCAACAGTCGAAATGATCGCAAGCTTTAAACTATTGGTGACGAAATTTCCTTAAATTCAAGCCAGGCTTCTTCAGGTCAAGTTTTGGTGTTCGTTCTTTTCTGTTTTAGATGCGTTCTTTATATTATGACACTACTTTATCTATAAGGTTTTTTTTTTTTTTTTTTTAGATGCGTTCGTTATATTATGACACTATTCTATCTATAAGGAAAAAGGGTGTGCCCTTCGGAAAAACCTCACAGGAGACTTGTGGCATTCGATTCTTATCCTCCATTGAGGGAGCCGAGCCCTGACTTACTTCGGGTTTAGACCAGTGTGGTTCAATTGGATCAGCCGCATGCGGAGAGACTTGTTCATCCCCGCCACACGCTCACCCTCAGTAGGGACCGAGCAATCATACCGGTCAATACAGGGGACATGAACCTGAAATCCAAAGTTAGCATCGTGGTACATATATATGTTCCTATCTATAATATATCGGCTGCGGCCATATCTACATGAAAGCAAGACTTCCCGTCCGATCAGTCATATTTAACCATGTGAGAGCCTTACCAAGTATTGTAGTGGGAGACCATACGAGAACAGAAGGTGCTGCAGTTTTTTGCTGTTGCTTTTTAGATAAACACGTGACTCTTTTGACAGTCATCTTCCAATGAGCTGGCGAATTTTTGCCTCCTATCACTATTGTCTCAAACGAGCAAATACGGCACTTTGGGTCGATGTCTGAAGCGCCGTATTTGGGTGGATTGCTAGAGTTCCGCCAAGTGAACGCTAGACATATTCGTGCCTGGCAAGGCGGTGTTGATCTCGAAAGTCCAATTTGCCCTATTGACGGGATATTAAAATTTTGAGTGGGACCTCGTTGATGGAAATTTGTTTTCTTTGCTTTGATGTGCATCGCCATCTGGCAGCGAGACTCTTGTCCATTGCGAGGCCAAGCCTTTTGTGGGTCTAGGCCAGCTAGTTCTCGAGCCAACCACACAATGTTTTGCTTCTCTGGGATATCAGAGGGAGCTTTCCAGAGCCACCAGTGCTTCCCTGACGTCACCATTACAGCGCCGTTGCTGGTTATGCTGACCATCGAGGAGTACTGGCAAGTTTTACCGGAAGTCGTCCCCAAGCTTTCTTTTTGAGGACCCATGCGAACATGGTCATTCGTATGAACCGCGCTTGGGCGTTTGGGACGAGCTCT